>JABVXS010000606.1:0-27051 GCA_013365335.1 Madathamugadia hiepei
AAAACGCTCTACAATAGCGGGCCCTACAACCACGTGGGACAAATGCTAAGAAGAAGAAAAAGTATCTCTGAAGCGCACATTGTTGATTGCTGGGAAACACAGGTGAAATCGCAAAAAAGAAATTTGCGAATTAAACAATGGAATAATTTGAACCATAAAGACGATGACGCGACGACTCATAAGCGCAAGAATTTTAATAAAATAAATAATCAATGAAAAAAAAAACTTCTAACTGATATAGCATGAAAATGAGAAAGTATGATTACAATGTATTACAATAACTCTATGTAGCCCTAAGAAATATTATACATTAGTAACTAATAATTATCTTTTCTTACCCCAAAAATTATTTATTTTGCTTTGATTAAATTTTTCATCATCAAAAGTTCAGCAAGACGAAATGATGGAGGTGATGATGTGTGAGAATGTGTGATGGATGGCGAAGGGTGTACGGTGGAACCTATCATTGGTGATGGCTTGAACACGAAATTAACCGAAGAATGTACGTGGAAAAGAGGTTTTATAATAATATGTTATGGGGCGAATAGTGATTGACTTCAAGGAGGCAGAGCTTAAATCCTACATAGCCGGGATTTCTGCATATATTTATATATATGTAATTGTTGATTAAGGGAGAAGAAGGGGAGAAGTGAAAGAAGGGGGGGGGGAGGAAATGAATGGAAAAAATTTGGACTGATTCTTCGCACTTCATAACTCTATCAATATTATTGTTGTATTAATGATATTACAGTATCTGATAGAAGGTGTGGTAAATGAATTTACCTGAAATTCATTCATCACTTTTTTGAATTCATTTAAAAAAGTGATACTTGCATTTCTGACATCACCAAAAGTACAACTGACAATATCGCGGATAAATGCTGCAAATTGTT
The DNA here is from genome assembly GCA_013365335.1 of Madathamugadia hiepei. Classification (NCBI taxonomy): domain Eukaryota; kingdom Metazoa; phylum Nematoda; class Chromadorea; order Rhabditida; family Onchocercidae; genus Madathamugadia; species Madathamugadia hiepei. Next base: position 894 of record JABVXS010000606.1, read on the forward strand.
TTTTGTGTGGCACTGTCGTATCACCAAAATACAACATGGAACCCATCTGTAACATTTGTAACATTTACTTCGTCCAGGATTTCTTCGGATATTTTGCGTAATGGAAAAAAGATGGATAACTAATATACAACAATGTTGGATTCATTGTTGTGAATTTTTGAAATTAAAGTGGAAATATGACGAAATGTTGTGAAATTAAAAATTGACTGAATCAGATATGCATCTACCTCTAAACCACGATCATCATTTACAGTTTCCATGAAATTCGACAATTCACCATCAGCCATATCAACAATATTACGCATCAAATTTTCATCCAAATCTCTTAACATCGGATTATACCAATTCTACAAAATGAAATTTATTAATATTTTTCCAACATCATATTCAAAGGATGGAAATTTGAAAATATTAATTGAAACATAATGGAACAGATAATTTAGCTTGCTTAATTAATTTCATCTTAAAAAAATGAATAAATAATAATACATCGAAGAAATCTTGGTCAAAGAAATGCCGCATATTTCGAGATTGCATTTTTTCTGCCCATGCACGTCGTTGTAATCGACCTGATTCATACTGCAATAAATCTAATTTTTTTAAATGCTATTTCAAATTTGTAAATTGAGCTTTGAATCAGGGAAAAAAAAGTTTAAAAAAACATTGACAAATTTAATGATACTATTGTTAACAGTGTACTGATGAATCTTTTGTTTTGTTTTTTTTCTTAGCGTTTATCTCGCTAGGTTTGCACGGTCCGCTACTGTAGAGCATCGTCTTCGTGCGTTCGGCTCCATAGATGCAAGTTATTTCGTTCTATTTCCATTGTTATTAGCCATCGGACTTGAGGGCGATCACTTTATCTTCTTATCGCAAGTGATTTTTGTTGTACTGTTTGCTCATTTTGCCCAAGTGGTAGCTATTTTTTATACGGCCATTGTCGGAGATTGTTGAGCCATGTTATTTGAAACTGTTGGATCTCATTTTCCATGCGACTATCGTTGCGTTTCTAAGATCTGTCGTCGGTGATATCATACCTGGGCATTGAACCCTTCTATGTGTGTATCGTATTTGTAGCTTTAATATGCGGATTAATGAATCCGCTGTGTGAGAGTGTAAGTATGGTTATCGAATAATTTTTTTTTTCCAAAACATTCAAAATGCATTGAATGAAGCTCGATCGTGAGCGGTCGGTTCCCCGACGACAGACCTTAGCGACGGGTCGGTTGGGTAAATCTAGTCGCAGTCGCACGAATGCTAGAGCATACTCCAACGATGACGTACATGAACAAGACCTGGTATATGCGAATCATGATGAGCAAGAGTTTCTGGCTTATGCACGAAATACAGAACTGTGACGTGCAGGCGACGCTCTACAATGCTGGACGCTACGACTACGTGCGACAAACGCTAAGAAGAAGATTTTTGCTTGCTTAAAATTATCATATTAATTAAATGATTAATAAAATGAAAAATATTTTAGCAAATTTTGGGTTTTTATTGTTGCAACCATTCATGCCCCCCCCCCACACTATTCCGGTTCCATTGAAAAAATTTTCATTATAATGTAGTTCAGGACAAATTGCAAGCCTATGAGCCCAAACCTAAATTTAAGCTTAAGCTCAAGAAGCATACTTGCATTGGCCAACGTGGTATACGCGTGTCGCTGTGCTAAATGTCTGTTAGCATCTTGGTTGCAGAGTTACGTGATCATTTAATTAAAAATCGCATGTTCGTAATTTAAGAAAGCAATTAGCAATAAATAGATTTTTAGCATGTGTATTATCAGTCCCTTTCCGGTGAGGGAGGATGAGGTACCGGACTAGCCGGGAGAGTACCGGAATGTGGTGCTGGAATGGGGTAAGACAGCCATTACAATAGAGCTATCGATTATATTATCAAATTTATCATTAAAAAAAAATTATTTTTTCTGTTTCATTTTTACTGTCAAAAATTTTTGATAGGTATAATACATTTGAAGACTTTGAAATTAATAATAATATGAGAAAGGTTACCTCATAACTGATTTTTTTTCTTTTCAATTGAGACTTTTTCCGCAAATGCAATTTTAATTAATATGGCAAAATTTCTTTTAGCTACCCTAGCATTTAAAAATTCAAAACCGAAAACCAAAAAAAAAAAGAAATGATTTTTGCCTATCTTCTTAAATCACCCAAATATCTAAAATCTTTTTACCTTCTTAAATCATCCAAATATATAAAATCTTTTGAACTATTAAATTTTTCCAATTTTCCAGGATCAACAAGATTTCCCGCTTACACAAATAATTAGCAATGATTCATTGAAACAATGGGAACGACAAAGACGAAGTGTTGCCGAGAAAACAATTTTCATTGCAACAAAAGTTATTTCATCAGTTATTGGATCAACGTAATTTGTTTCGAAATTATGAACAAAAAAATAAATTAATTAACAAAAAAAAAGTTATTTTATACAAGAATTCATGGTGAAATTAATTCTACAATTCCATTGCGTATTAAGCCCAAATGTCGTAGCATATTTTGTTGATTAAATTTTCACAAAGGCAAAAGAAATTGTTTAGGAAAAATTGGCACTAAATATGTTTTATAGGTATAGTGCGATTGCAATGAATCATTCTTATTTCAGGATTTCAGGATTTGAAAATTGCAATAGCTTAAAATTCAGTAGTTTTAATACAAACTTTCTCGAAATTTTTAAGAAAATTTTGAAATCTAAATTTAAAATTTAATGCAATTTAAAATGTTCAAATTTAAAAAAAAGGAAAAATTAAACTTAAATTTAAAAATTTTGAAAGTTATTGCAGTTAATTAATTTGTAATTAATTTGCACTAAATCTAATCTTAAATTTTCATTCATCAAATCAGATTTGTAAAATGAAAAGTTTAAAATTTTCATGCAAAATAAAATTTATTTATTTTTGAAAAGATCAAATTGTTTTATATTTTTGAATTTATAAAAGAAATTTTTTATTTTGTAAAAATATTTAAAAATTTTAACAAAAAAATTCAGCGTGTCCGAAGGCTATAGATGGTGTGTTGAAGCAATTCAACGATCGGTCTATGCACCATTAGCACTGGAAATTGAAATGAGTAAGGTGGTCGCAATACTTAGGCAAGGTGACCTAACGAATGCCACCAAAGTATGTTAATACCTTGTTTTTTATTTATTTATTTAATTTTTGGAATTGACCATTTTCTGAGGTAACGATCAACACCAATTAGTATCGACTAGATCATAATGACCTTTCACTACGGTCATTTGATGCTAATTAAACAAAACATAATAAAATTTTTAACCAATTTTTCCAATTGATTTTCTTTTTTAAAATTTAATTTTTTTGCGATTAATTTTTTGGACAAAAAAAAAGGAATTCATTTTGAATTAATTATTAATCAAATTTTAATTAAAAAACTAATCGAATCTTTTTGGAATTGATTAATTAATTTGTTTATTTTTGAAATAATTTTCAGATATTATTGTCATTCAGTAATATGGATGATAAGGTTGCAAGTGCTGCAGCAAATAATCTTGCTGTAATTAATCTTCTAGTTAGTCCCTGAAATTTGCAATTCTTTTTAAAAATTTTGTAATTAATAAATTTTGTTCAATAATTTATTCAATTAGAAAAACAATAATCAATTTGAATTGCAACAAATTAATTAATTTTCTCTACATTTGTGCAAAGCAATTTTTGATAATAAAAATATCAATTATTACTTTGAATTTTAGCATTTGTTAATTTATTTCGCAAAAAATTTGATTAATTTATAAAAATTTGAAAAAAAATAAAATATAAATTATCAATAATAAAAAGATAAATTATGAAAATGAAAATAAATTATTTAAATTAGCAAAAATATTTAATATCACGAAAATTAGAGCTAAAAATTATTTGCCCTTTATTGACCTGAAATGATTTACCTTAATTACTGCCTAATTATTTTGTTGTAGTAAATTGCATAATTACTCGCTAATTAATAATTCAATTAATGAATTGAAAAAAAAAATCATTTTTCAGCAAGGAGCACCTAAACTAGAGGAAGCTGTGCAGTACTGTGAGCAGGCACTTTCAGCTGATCGTTATAATGCTCGTGCATTGGTAAATCGCGGGAATATTTTTTTTATTCTTGGAGATCTCGATAAAGCTGCACAATATTACAAGGAAGCATTAAGTAATGAAGTAAGTGATGTAGTAAATAAATTACTTCAATTCATCATACCTTCTTTCAAAATTGAATCTTTTAGCAGGAAATTGCAAATTGGTCAGCCTAATTGACCTAATCTGATCTCGGGGTCGTTGATTGGTCAGCCTTATTCATATAATCTGATCTCACAGTCATTGATTGGTCAGCCTTATTGACCTAATCTGATCTCGGGATCATTGATTGATCAGCCTTATTCATCTAACCTGTTCTCGGGGTCATTGATTGATCTGCCTTATTCATCTAATCTTATCTCATAATCATTGATTGATCAGCCTTATTCATCTAACCTGTCCTCGGGGTCATTGATTGATCAGCCTTATTCATCTAATCTTATCTCATAGTCATTGATTGATCAGCCTTATTCATCTAACTTGTCCTCGGGGTCATTGATTGATCAGCCTTATTCATCTAACCTGTTCTCTGGGTCATTGATTGATCAGCCTTGTTTTTAGTATAATTTGATCGTATGATCACTGCTATGATAAATACTTCGATCAAATGATCATTTCTGTCAAAGTTTTATCAAAATGTTGCTTCTTCTATTTTCAAATTATTTTCTTTCCTAATTATTCGAATTACTCAAACTAATTTTGTGAAGTAATTTCCAATTTATAGAAATGAGCAAAACAAAAACAGCTTGTTTTAAAAAATTTCAACTGAACTTTTTTTTTAAATGAATAATTTCAAGGCATCATGTTTGCAAGCACTCTACAACCTTGGCTATGTTCAACGTTTGCAAGGTTATTTAGAAGCAGCGTTGGAAAGTTTCTACAAATTACACTCCATTTTATTAGATAATGTTCAAGTACTTTGTCAGCTTGCTTCAATGTTAGCTACATTTTTCAATTTTATATTTTTCTTCTTTTTCAAAATGAAATTTTCGATTTTTTAAAAATTTTAAATTTGAATTTAATTTTCAAAAATTGTATTATTTTTTCATTTTATTTGATTAATTTAATCATAAAATTTTGTTTGAGAAATTTTAATTGTTGTGGAAAAGGAAATTCAGCATCCTTGAATTCAACAGTAATATTAAAAACTTAATTAAAAAAATTTTTTAATTAAATTAAAATTAGGAAATTTTAATTGAAGATGCAATAACAATTTCAAAAAGTAGGCCTTGCAGAAATGCAAAAATTGTTTGATTATTAGAGCGGAAAAAATCAAACATAATGTAAATTATTTATTCTTACTATGTGCGGAGAAATCCCAATATGAACAGAAAAATTGCTTTTGAGTTTACGCAAATCACGCACGTTTTAACGAGTTAACGCTAATGAAAACTTTTTGTAGCATTATGTTCTTCTCAAAACCAAAAAAAAAGATTTTTTTTGTTGCCACAAGAATTTTGTAAAGAAAAAAAAAAGTTGGAAAAATCATTTTTTTTTTAAGGTTAGCAAATCACGTATTACTTGAAGTTGCCGGTTGCGTGAAATTAATTACGTGAAGTTGCCAAGTTGCTAATAAACCGAATATCACTTCTTTTTTTTTAACGAAGAAATTATGAAAACTAAAAATTTTTTAAAATTATTTATTAAAAATTAAAATTATTTTAGTCTTGAAAAATCAATCAATAATTGAGCAATTATTTGTTTTTAATAATGAAAAAAAGGAAATACTGTCTTTTTAAGCTTGCGAAAAATCATCCTAAGCTCAAATGAGATGCATGAAATTACTTATAATTATTGAACTTAACGGCATAATTGAACTTTGAAAAAAAAAAGCTTCCAATCTTTCTAATCGATATGAAAAAAGTGATTACAGTTATGAATTAATGGAGAATACGGCACAAGCAATTGAATTATACAGCCAAGCAAATAGCTTAGCACCAACCGATCCGGCGATCTTATCAAAATTAGCCAGCATTTATGATAATGAGGGTGACAAAAGTCAAGCATTTCAATGCCATTATGATGTTCGATTTTATTGATTTCTCTTTTTTCTCTACCAAAACATTTTTTTTGCGATCAATTCCATTGATCACTTTATCAGATGGATGATAAGGATTCCATTGATCACTTTATCAAATGGATGATAAGGATTCCATTGATCACTTTATCAAATGGATGATAAGGATTCCATTGATCACTTTATCAGATGGATGATAAGGATTCCATTGATCACAGATGGATGATAAGGAGTACTTCAGTTATAAATGACAAGCATTTATTCCATTGATCATTCTTATATATCAGTTAGCTCAAAATGCTTATTTTTTTATTGAAATTAATGTTAATACGGAGGTAGACGTAAAATTAGAATTAAATTATTTTTTATTTATTAATTAGAATTAATTTATTATTTTTTATATATATTTTTTTCAAATTAAATTATATTTAATTCAAAACAAAAAAAATCAGTTAATAAATTGAGAAGTATAATTTCAACTGAAAAATTAAAATTTCAAATCGTTAAATTTTAACCATTTTTTTTTTCTTTTTTGTTCAAATTTCAATTAATAAATTTTATAGTGTATAAAAAATGGAAAGCGAAGAAAGAAAAAAATAAAAATTTTTTGATTCTTTCCAGAGCTATCGATATTTCCCATCAAATATTAGTACAATTGAATGGCTTGGTGCATATTACATCGATGCTCAATATCCTGAAAAAGCAGCAATTTATTTTGAAAAAGCTTCAATTATGGAGTAAGTTCGCGTGAAAATAAATTATTTCTAAAATGAATTATTTTTGAAAATACAAAAAAAAAAATGAATTTTCAAAACATTCAATTAACACATTATTTCAAATCATTTTAACTGTTATCTCTTGGAATAATAATTTAATTCATTTTTGATTAAAATCATAAAAAGAAGAGTGAGAAAAGAGAGAGAGAAAGAGAAAGAGAGTAATTCAGGCCAAAAGAAATCAAATGGCAATTAATGATGGCATCATGCTTACGGCGTTCCGGCAACTATCAAAAAGCATTCGAATTATACCGTCAAACACATAACAAATTTCCGGAAAATATCCAATGTATGCATACTTATCTTTTTCACCGTTTCTTTACTGTTACCGTAGTCTTGGTACCGTATTCGCAACACCTTTTATCCATTTTTGTAATCAATTACATCTTTGTTATCTTCATCATCGATAGTACAATAATAACAACTGACATGAATTCCTACCATCCAACAAATCACACTTTAACTCTCATCTTTGATAATTTTTTTTTTTTCTTAATAACGATAGGAAAATTAATTAAAATATTTTTTGAATACATTTTACAATTCTTCAGATTTCAGGTTTAAAATTTTTGGTTAAAATATGCACCGATCTTGGAATGCCTGAAGCTAACGAGTATATGGAAAAGGTAAATTGATTGTACAATTAAGCAAATATCAATGTTTTTTCGAAATTCAAATTCCGTGGAAAAATTTTTTTAAATTACATTTTATCTTTTTTTTTCAATCAGACATTCCTTTGAAAAAAAAAAAAATCCGAAATGTTTAACTTATCTTATCTCTTATAAGATCGATTAGTTTTTTTTCCAAGCATGTCAGCATAATAAATGATGTAATTAATTACTACGGATTGTTTAAATAATCACTACTTAATTATTTAATTGCTCAATCAGTAATTAAAATTTTTCATCTTAATTTTTGTTTGATATTTGATGTTTGGTTTTGCAGTTAACAAAGACAGAAAAAATACGTCAATTACGAATGCAACGTGAAGTGGATTCTAGCCAAGGGAAACATCCGACACCACAACCTCAATCTGTCGATAATTCTACACCAGGTATTTAACGTATTCTGCGTACACCATATTATTATCATAGTGTTTCACTAATTTTATTTGTTGTAAAATTTGAAATTAATTAAAAATTTTTTCATTTCATTCTGTAAAATTTTGTGATTTTTTTCATTGGTGGAGCAGCAGCAGCAATAGACTGGTAGTAGCAATGATCTTTTACAGCAGCAGTAATCCTAACACTAACGAAATTAGCTGTACTTGTGGTGGTACCATTACGAGTAGCAGTACTAGCAGTAATATCAACTGCCAACTTTTGAAAATTTAAAGTTAAAATATTTCATGACCAACCCTCCACCATGTTAGAGTCATGGTTACGGAGCATGCTGATAATTGAACAAACCGAAGTTCAATTCCATCCCATATCAACAATTTCTTGGTGGGGAAAATTGTGCAATGATGTTCTCTAATGACTTTCGTTCTACTGAGTTGATGTGAGGAAATTTCACAAAGATTCTGAGCACTTGTAAAATAATATTTGCACACTTCATGAATCAAACTGTGGTTCGCTTGACCCCTGTATTAGATAGACATTCGTTATGGATGCTTTTTTACATTAGGTTCCGGACGACCTATTTCACGTTCACTACTGAATACAGCCAATGTTCGTTTGACATCAGATGACGATGAACAGTATCACGTATCACGCAGAGAAATGAGTACGTGAATAATTTTCGTTCATTTCATTAAGAAATAATTTTTCTCATTGAGATTTAATCTTAGGGGATTGAAGCTTTGATAACTGATGAAATTTTGTAGGTCATACCGATTATGCTTATAGTGATCCACTTGGACCAGCACCACCTCGTCCACGAACAGGTGGTGGTGCTTTGCGACGTCCATACACCTCAAATATGGAATATTTTGATAATGAACAATTCGATGAATCATTATTACCTGAGTAAAAATGAAATTACACATTGCTTTACTTCTGTGATGTTGTATCTCTGCTTTCATCTATTTTGATTAAATTATCAAATTTCTTAACACTTTCACGGATAAAAAGTTTAGCAAGCACTAGTTTGAGATATTTTTGAAAGGAACGTTCAATGTGATAATTTGCAGCAGAAAACAAACCACACATTTCACTCTGATTTCATATACATTAGATAAAGCAAATAAAAAAATAAAAAAATGAAAAATTGACAAAAAATAGCGCAAAATACATAAATGAGGCATGTAAGGAAATAAATTTAAAAATTTGTAAAAAAAAATGTAAAGAAGCGACATTGTTGTACTGGCAATAGCTTGTAGGCTTAAACATTTTTTGAAAGCTTGATAATTTTGAGATCAAGAATTGAACTGTCAAGATATTCTTTTAACTTCTTTTACGCAAGACAGTCTACCAGTACCATATCTGCTAAGTGGATAAATCTTCCATAAAGCAAGAAAAACATTTCAAAACTTGAACAAAACAAAATTGAAAACGTCAAAATTATGCAGCCATCGTAATAAGATTATTCAAACTATAGTAGACAACATCATTCCATTAAAGAAGTGTTTCTGAGCATTTTTTTTAAAAACATTTCTCATTTTATGCCACTTCTCTCTTCAATGGCCAGGAAGATAATTAAAATTATCATTTAGTGTTATTAAAACTGAAATTCAATTTTGATTCAAATATAAAGACAGCGAGGGATAATAATGATAAAGATATATCTTAAGTAACCAATTTGAAAAATAGCAACTTGGACAAAGTTTTTAATCTATCATCATTTCTTCGGAGAAGGTTGTACCGCGCGACGCTCAGACTCTTCCTTCAATTCTCTCCCAGTGACATAACGAATTTTATGCTTATCCATATACTCTTCCAATTCTCTCGCTTTTTCTATCACACTATCCTTCATTGAATTCACTACTGTTTCCAGCTAAAAAATAAATGCTTGCATTTTATCAATAACATTCACAAAACTACTTCAAGTGGAACCAATCAGTCAAAAACATTCCTAAATATCATAAAATTCTTTACTTATTCGCGGTAAAAAAAAATACTGATGAAAAATCTTTTATAGTATTTTTGAGAATATTCGTCTTCTAATGACCACATGTAACTAACTACCTCAACTTGTTACAGTAATAGCTATAACCACAAGAAAAACACGTCATTACCATAAAGTTATATGAATCATATAACAGACTAAGAAGCTATCTTCAAGCTAAAATGCTACTTTTTACACTCACACAATAAATAAAAAAAAAACAAATACTGCATCAAAGTGAAATTTTGGATACTAAAATATACAATTTTTCATGAACGAGACGAATGAAGAATTCATAAACGATACAAACAAAAATGGCTTACATTTTGTGATGTCGATTCTAATACTGGCAGTACAGTCTTCACATCTTGCTGTACTAATGTCGTTCCCACCATTCGGAAGCACTTCCTATCACCTTCCAGCTTTTTTAACACCTGTACCACACGTCTATAACATTTTCTCATTCTTTTGCTAATCACACCAACTGGGTAACCGATAAAAACTAATGAGAAGCTAGATGACTGTAAGCGAAGATATGCATTCAGCAAATATTTCCATAAGTACTACACATGAGGTTGGATTAATTTAACATATAAACAAAGGATTAAATTAAGCAATATGAAGGAAATAAATTTCAAAATACAAAAAGTAACACAACAAAAATAAGATTGCTTCACCAACTTCGCTCTCAAAAAAAGCAAACAATTTACTCAAGCTCACGCTTATCATCTTCTATTCGCGTTAATTCTATGACCGTATTTTTTTGTTGCCCACGGAGTTGCTCCAAACCAGCAATTATAGTGTTTTTGTCAATTTTTTCTTCCGTACACTTATCTTTGTCCTTGATCGATGGGCCACTGCCGTTACTATCACTAGGTCCTGTTGACACTTCATAAGACATTGTGACAATTACTGAAAATCTAGAAAAATTATTCAAACTATTTGGGAAAATTTTCAACCATTTAATTTTGAAATCCAACGAGATGCTCAATAGAAATAAGCAAAAAACTGAAGTACTAAAAGCAATAATTCCCACACAATGAAAAATATGATCGTCTTCAAGAAGAAGGCTATAACCAAAGATACTGGACATCATTATTCATTCTAGTTTAAATCAAATTTATCTGTAAAAAATACATGGAATTCTGTTGTAAAATAATCTGAAATCGAAATAAAAATTACATAGTAAAAACAAGCAAGAACAAGGTTATCACAGTAAAACAGTACTTGTATGAAAATCTTTAAAAAGTTAGCATCGATCTATTTTACAGCCCTCTCCATTAGCTGTTTTTTTTTTTAAATCAGGTGAAGAATGATTTTGCCTCGAAACATATGCAATGTTTATTTTGATCCCTATATTAATTTTTTAAAAAATAACATCTTAAGTACAAAAAATTAGCAGCAAAAAAAAAAAAATGCAATTGGATATTTTCACCCTGATTTAAAAAAATTTTAATTCAGAATAAATGTTTACCAGGTTCTTTCAAAGAAAAAATAAACAGACAACTAAGGAACTGAAATGAATCGAAGTTATGTGCTGACTTTTGTCCTAAGTTTTGAACTAAAATACTACAAAAATCACAAACACAACTTATCCTTGTGAATTAAAATAATTAAAAACACGCATAAGAATGAAGGAGAAACAATACAACAAAGTAATATACAAAATTACATTGAACAAAATCTTATAAACACGATATGTATATCCATAAATCAAGGCACTAGCTTGGAACACATTTACTTTGCATTTCAAAAAAATTTTTTGTCATTGCATCGTTGTCTTTTCATTAATTCTGCGGATAAATTGCTTAAATAATTCCTTTTTTAATTAAAACCACAGCTTCACTCCATGTTAAAATTAAAGGCCGTTTAAAAATAAAATAATATCATCCAGATTTTTCATCACTTAATGACAGTACTTCACATTTCATATCACTATTTTCTGACTTCTATTTATTTACCGTTGGTTTGAATGAAATATTCAAAAACTAAGAATCAAAGTTAGCAGCGTGTTTTGCTGCCACGTGACTGTCAGCCAAATTACGCAAAGAAAAAAAGGATATGTCACGAAATGCTTATTGCATTAAGAATTCCAAAACACCGAAAGATTAGAAATTACGAGTTGTTTTGGAAGCCAATGGAACCTCTAAATTTAATTCAAACATCATTTACATAGATCACAATAAATGACAGAAAGAACGCTGATTGCGTCAAATTCAAAAAAAAAAGAGGGTAAATCAAAAAACCTTCCTTTCAGTTTAGAGAACAACTGAATATGCATATTTTGAAGTCATTACCATCGAGCGACAACCACTGGCAATTTTGCAACATCATCATGAGAAATCCTCAAAAAAATTTTCCCAACGTATGAAAAGGGAGAACTGGAGAGTTAGCAAAATCTTAACAGAAGCGCGACCATGTTTCGATAACACCGGAATATCATACTGAATTACTATATAATCTGAATAAATTCAAGGTCCGCTTTAAGAGAAACATTAACGCTATTATATAAGAACAAGGTTCAGACCGTTAAATCAATTCATAGCAAGCAGCTTGAAAAACAGTAAAAATGAGGAGGAAAAACTTACAGCGAAAGACCGTCTTTCACTTTCTTCTTATTGACCACATCAAAGTTGATCAAAATTTACTTCATTCTTCCGGTAACTGGATTATTCCATATTGATCAGCACTTTGCAACAAGTCACAAAAACGAGGTGATTCGACTCCCAAAATATACTGACAAGTATGTGGCTCCAACAAGTAAAGTGTTACAGCCGTTTGACTTCCTTTTGACATTCGACAACGAATACGCACTTCAACACTTCTAAAATTATGGCTAAAAGCCCAAAAAATTTGTTATATGCACTCAAAAAAAGCCGAGATATGAAACTTGTGAACCTGTGACCATTAGTCGAATCGCAGAAAGCACCGCCAGCATATAAGTGTGAGACCTGAGTTATCTGACCGTCGATCTATAAACGAATTGAACGCAATGAAAAAGAAGGCAATTAGTATCAAGAATGGTTATTCAAGTTCTGTAACACTCAAAAATGCACAAAAATAAGTGATTTTTCTTGTCGGATTCCAAATACCATTGAATCTGAGACAGTTTCCTGCTTGATCATAGTTTTGAAAGCTGAATTACTTTGTTTGAAACAATATTGTCTAAATTCGTTTTCATTTTTTTCAAAACTTTCAAAACTGAATCCAAAAATGGAATCTCTATGAAAATAAAAAAGTAACCTTCAACGGCTTCTTCTGAGAATTATTTTCAATCCAATGTTTATGTATATCAAGGTTGAAGAGACCTAACAAAACTTCACTCCGTTTACCTTCAGGATTGTCATGAAACTGTATTACCTGCAATATTTCCATCTCCCATACCTTCAAATGATTTTATATTTTTGGTCAATAATCTTTGCTTCCAATTCAATTACTATAAAACCACATCTGTCGTGGGAATATTAGAATTCCCTTAATTCATTGATGAACTTACACTTTTCCCAAAACAAAATTCGTATTTCCACCATCCCATTCCACCACCATAGAAGCAGTGCTTTCCATTTAGCAAATATCTGTTTTCTTGAAACAAACGATCCAAATCTATCGCAGGCTTTTCAATTAGACTTGATGAGGATGCTGGAAATTTGCTTTAATAAAACAGAGATAAATGAAAAAAGTGGAAAAAATCAGTAAGAGAAATTACATTTCAATAGAGTTTCAGCGACAATCCAGATATCATGTGACCAATCAGCAATTATTAAAATTAGGTAAACTTACCATGTTGCAAGCTGTCCGACTTTAACAAGGATTCCTTGGCTATAATAACTGGTGCATCTAGCTCATCATCATAATCTCCGTCTCCTTCGTTACTCTTAAGATTTGAAGATAGTTTTTCAAGTTGAAGAGTTGATTTATATTCCTGAAAGAAGGAAATTTTTCCAAAAAATATGATTCAATATATGATGAGAAGCTGATAGTAAGTAATCAAACCTACTCTTTCTAATGCTGTCTCACTATCCTTTTCTAATTGCAGAAGTTGCTTTGGCTTTGGATACTCCTTACGTGCATCCTTCGAATAACAAACAATTTCCTGATCAACAGAAGGCGATGGACGAAAGGATGGATGAGAACATAACTGTTTAGTAAACACAACCATTTCATATGTACAAGAAGATATTTCGCCAAAAGAATATATCTGATCCTTGGCATCCTGCAAATGAATATATGGTAATAAAACGACAAAATTTTCAATTACTATGAAAACGGTTTCAAAGTCCCTTTACTTTGATAAGCTGAAAATTTAACATGGGAGGCATAATACAGACCGGTTCACAAGCATAGATAACAGTCGTACTCCTCGGTTTTCCGGTTAAATCACAGACGGTTCCTTGCCTATAAATGACTGGATAATATGGCTGCATTTTGTTATCAATTTTGCGTTTCGGTGGATTCATTTCATCAAAATTCTTACTATCCTGAAAAAAAACCTGTGAAACAAAAGAATGACACGATGCATTTCTCAACCGAAAATCGACGAAATACAAATAAATTATTATAAAAATTAAAAAATAATTTAACGATGCCCTAAAACAACGAGCTCATTGGATAGGTGAAAAACGAATAAGTACATTCTTGCTGTATCCTTAATTTCTTGAAATTTAAAAATTTAAAATTATATCATTCTTCAAACCATGATAATAAACCGCACCAATCTCAATTTATAAATTTACACCAAAGTTAGAAAAGAAGAGACCAACAAGATCTGCCAGAAAACAAATTTGAAAATAACCAGTTTGGATTGTTCGCGACCATAATTTCCTAAATAATATTCACTTCTAATATTTCTTTGACTTTCTTTATTATCGTGATACTGCATAATGTAGCGCCCATGGCATAACTCATATGTCCAGTATACATCCAGCCAATATGAGCATACTCGATTATCATACAACACTTGAACAAGTTCAGCTGGTGATTGTCCCACATACGGATCTACCGAATGCTTATCCTGAAAATGGAAAAAAAAGTTCAAAATTTACTAATTTTGTTCAGTTACTAGAAATATTTATGCCTGAACAAAAAAGTCTTTAGAAGTCAAAAAAAATAACAACAAATACTCCGAATTAAAATTGCAAATTTCTTTTAAGACAAATCAGCAATTTAATTGTAATTTGATAATGACATTTAGGACCGATTCAAGAAATTAACCACTGATAAAAAATAAATAAAGAACATAAATGATAACCGAACCTGAGTGGGAATAGCTGGAAGAGTACATAAATATTTTTCATCATTACTACTCGTTATATGTAGGTATGGCTGATTCGCTAACCAATCATCTTTAACATCTACAAGATACTCTGGTGTCATCGATTTCCCTTTCCAATTTATCCTAAATGATTCAATTTAATATTTAGGATTAAATAATGAATAATAGTAACCCACTTTATATATTGATTAATATTAATTTATCCTACAAACACAAACGAATTATTTCTCTATAAAAATCACCAGAGATCACTACTAAACAATTTATTCGAAAACGAAAAGATTCACTTTATCAGATGTATTTCAACATTATGCATTTCAAATTTCAAGCATTAATTGATCAAACTCCAATTCAATTCTATCTCAAGAATTATGACAAATATGTGAATAACGTGGGTCAAAAGCTAAATCTATTAATTTCAACAAAATTGTAAATGGTGTTCACTAAATTATTTAAGAAATAATTTTTGGTATAATTACAAACCTAAATAGGACTGCTTCATCAGCTACGCCATACGTGAAACATTGCTGAATACCCAGCTGAAGTAGGAATAAGCAATTCAGAATTAATTCCATGGATGACGTTCTGAAAAATAAAAGCTTCGTAACACTGGGATGTTAAGCAAACCTATGACAATGTAAACGTGATAAAAATTGTGTATCAGGCACGTCGTACTATTTTTCAACTGTTATCATAACCATTACTAATTTCTGCACAAAGATCACAGATAGGTGAATATAGGGAACAATGTAAGTGATAGAAAATTTCTGATTCCAAACAGGTAATCTACCTAACAATATATAACCTAAAGTAACATTAAAACTTGAGTAATTAGTGTAAAATTCGCATAATACAACGTGTAACTCACGAAGTTAAAACATGTAACAGAAAGTCTGTAATAAGCCAAAAGGAAAACATCCAAAATCTCTTAATTTCAATCAAGTCTGACCCAAATTCCTCTTTTACTGACCTCTGCATCATTTTTTCCTTTCATTCTTACACAGCTTCTAACGCTGAACTATCTGGCTCTTTTCTGCATCTCTCAATAATATTATATTTTAGTAACGCATTCTCACTCTCTCCTGTATCCTATATCATTTGTCCCATTCTTCCCTACAACAACAACTCCAATATATTTTTTCGCTATTTTTTCACTCCTAATTTTTTTTTTCCACTACAATGATTTCAAAACATTTCGTAATTTTCCACTGTGCTCTGCGACACAAAAATATATCACTCTTGGAAAGATTTCATTTCTACGTCAGCGTATCTCATTTTTCGTGCTATTTCATCTCCTCTCTCACTCCTTTTTGCATGCTACTACTGTATCACATTAACGTTCGTGTTGGACGCTCCGACAAGTAATGAAACATTGATGAACTTCATCTCTTCTCTCATACCTTTTTGCATGCTACTACTATACCACATTAACGCTCACGTTGGACGCTCCGGACACATTGATGAACAATCCCATAAGGCGAAACATCACTAGATCATATTTAACAAAGCGTTTACACAAAACATGTTCTACGTAATGATTAAGTAATACAACGTGAATCGCGCACACGTTATCAGATGACTCGTGATGGGATGAGAATGTTGCATGTTGCATGAAAATTGGAAAGACGTGAAATCGATATAACCCGAACAGCGGTGAAAAATGTTTGTGATTTTTGCTGGGATTCCCGGGAATTCTTTTGCTTCGATTTTCGGATTAGGTATGCGGAACGGTCAGAGCAACTTAGGTGGACTTGATTCATCCGTTCGAAGTGCAATTGTGTATTATTTAGATGGTGAGAAATGCTTCAGGTACAAAATTATTCATTTCGGAAGTGTCGAAACAACCCAAATAAATTTTCGTTTGTCGTGAAAGTTAAAATTATTGCCATCGTAACATAATATGACAGCTGTCATTGTTTAAAATAATAAAATGAAAACCAAAAAAAATGAGGATGTGCGAGACCAGTTTTGATTGCAATGAATGTAAAGTGGCAAAGTCATTAATAAATTATTTTTTAGGTCGATTTATTTGATAGTGATGAATGATTTGAAGATTAAATTTGGTTTGCTGAAGTAAATGGATTTGTTAATAGTTTAAATTACTGTAATAATTCATCCTTCGAATATTACAGAGTAATTAAATTTAAATTGACCTTTGATATACTAAGTTTTTTTTTTCAAACTTAACGGTGTAAACCGATCACAAAAATGTTTAGTTATTTTCATCAATGTCAAATGTTATCGTGAATTAAATCAGTGCAAATTTATTCATCCTTTTTTTTCTGTGAAATCAAATTTCACTTTTAATTTTTAAAAATTGCAGAAAATTATTGGGATATTTGTTTTTTCTATAATCATCTAATATAACTCACCATTTGAAGAACGCAAATAAGGATGCCGAGACGTCGGATATACAGGGATGATGATGACGATTTGGATAGTGAAGTAAGTTCTTCAGAGAGATTCATCATTCTTAAGCATTATCATATGAGTAATTAATTAATTAGGGTAATAAGGAAAAAACACTTGAAGCAAATATAGTGTACCTTTGAGTGAATTAAAAAACTTGAATTATTATAAATTAATCTTGTCTTTACTTTCTTGTAAAGGTCGATCGGACATTTGATGCCCTGGAAAAAGATAGTCGACGTGGTTCACGTCGCATATCAACAGTATTGCGTACGCAGAAAGATGAAGATGAGGAGCGACAAAAGATTTTAATGGATATGAATGCCAGAAATATTGAGAAAGGTTAAAGATTGAAAGCTTTAGATTTCAGGAATTGCGAATATTTGATATTGTAAACAAGCTTGATTTTATTCGAATTCTTAATTGTTATTCTAGAAAATCCGGCGAAAGATGAACGTTTGCTGGAAGCGATGAAAATTGCTGTTACGAAAGCTAAGCAGTTAGCAGCGCGTGCTTTCCAGGAAGATCTCATTGATAGATTACCGAGTGTAGTTGAGAAAGAACCTCTATTTGTATGTGTTAATGTTTTTGCAGAAAATTGTTCTTAATCTGTATATGTGTAGTATGTAGAAACGGTATACTAGAATCATCAATTAATACCTTCTTAAAAAATTAGTTTTGGAAAATTTTCAGCAAGCTGGATCTTTACTTGATGCAAGTGCACGAATTTATTCTTTTCGTGTGGATGCTACGCATTCAGAGGCATACGATGTTCGATCAAAACTAGGAGATAGTAAGTTAGCTCTCATTAAACTTCTCTTAAGTCGAAGTTTACTCTTAAAATACGATTTTTCAGAATCGCAGTCAGATAATAGTAAATGCGATAAGAAAGATAGTTCGACTCATGGAGATGATGATGATGAGGAAGGAATTTCGGATAAGGAAGGGAAAACGGATAAAAAAGTATCTCGGGTTTTCTTTTTTACTTTGAATATGTGAATTAAATGTTGATTTCATACTCATATCTTTTATGGTTTAGAGCCATTGCTCTTTGAAGTTTTCATGTTAATTACTTCATTTTCGTTTCAATTTTCTTCACAGGAAGGTAAAGACAAGACGAAAAAGAAAGGCCATTTGGATGAAGGGAACAGTGATTCTGATTTTGGATTGGAAGATGAACCAGATAAAAAGCACGATGTCTATGATGCAGATGATCTCCCGATCTATGTTGATGATTCTTCTGAAACAGACGATGAACAAACAGTACTGGATCGTAGTGAAATTATGAAAAAGTTCATGGACAGATACGACAAATCTCACGAAAACTGCATTAAAAGGAGAGCAAAGGTAATGAAACTTCGAAGGAAGATGTTTGTCAGTCTAGTCATAACATGCAAATACTTTATGATTACCATGACTAGAAATATCCTAGTGACTGTTATGAATAACATCCTTGCTGAGGATGATGATTAACTTCCCATCTTTTTTTTTTCGTTCAGCTTTGGGGAATTCAATGGATTATACCTCTAGACCATTCTGATTTGAAGTTTTGATTTGTTAGAAAATTTCTGTTATTAAAGACGTTGATCCATAAAATTGTTTACAACATTAGCGTTTTTCTGTAGAACTTCAGAACTTAATTTTAGAGTGATTATGACGATAAGCCAGCAGGGAAACGGTTGCATTATTGTTCAAGTCGTGAATCCTTTATATTCTAGCTACGGTATCCAATTAACTGCCAACAGTAAGAATGCATTTTGTTGGAACT
This sequence comes from Madathamugadia hiepei, assembly GCA_013365335.1. Lineage (NCBI taxonomy): Eukaryota > Metazoa > Nematoda > Chromadorea > Rhabditida > Onchocercidae > Madathamugadia > Madathamugadia hiepei. The sequence continues at coordinate 20,280 of JABVXS010000606.1, forward strand.
AATTTAAAAGACTAAATTTATCATTTAAGGTGCCTATGGTAGTGTATGATTCATCCGAACTAAATGATACTGAAACGGGTTCCGAGTTCTGCAGTCACCTATACAGTAAGGCAACGCACAACTTTGATAAGGGATCAGCAAGTGGTCTTTTGATGCAAAACGCTGTGACAAGCAAATGTGGTCGTCGTTACTTGCTGCATAATAATTGTCGATGTACTCGTGATCCATGGAATGAGAAAGTTGATGGAGAAGATTTACATGAAATTTGGAGTACGTTTTTTCTAAATATTTAAATGTTGCTCGATTTTTTCTCAGGTTTTTATTTTTAATGTACACTGTAGACAGATGCATTCACTTTAGCTTCATTTTGGATGTGATTGCTAATTCATATTTTACAATACTTTTATGCATTTCGTTTACTGAATTTCTCGCTCTTCATGTTTGCTGATTAATCTTAATTTCTTCCTATTAATCACATTCTAAAAGACAAATCAGTCCCTCAGATTGCTCTATATCATATCAAATACCATGTAGGATTTTTATCTAGTGCAGATTAATCAATGTTGTAGAAGTTATCGAAGAAACTGAAAAACTTAGGCCGTCATATGATACTGTCACAAATAATTTACATGATGATGAAAATGTGTCGACGTTATCACGAGTATGTTATCAAAGTATTGTTTCTTTGAAGTTCTCCTCAGTTATTTTGGGGGATCAAAAAATTGAATCGACAGGTATATAACTCTTAAACTCTTTGCCGGATTCCGTTGATTTTTCTGTCTATCTTTTCCTGTTCCAATCGGCGAGGTGGGCACTTTATTATGGTATAATTGGAAGAAATTGACATGAAGCAACTTGAGACATTATCTGCAGAATACAAATGTGAGCCAAGAAACAACTTTAATGGATACAACAGCAAGTACCAGTAGCATGCAATCAATCCAAAAAAGTGTGGAATCTGTTTTGGAGAAAACTGTTCTCGAAAGTGGTAATAAGGAATTGTTTCGGTGGAGAAGACAGCTGCAAAAAAAGCTTGGCATGAATTCTGGACAGTTCGTCGCTTTATTGGTTCCTTTTATAAATTTTAGTTTACTGTTTGCCCAATTCCAGTAGCTTATTTCTTCTGTTTCTTCTAATTTATTTTTTTTTCAATCATTTTTTAGGGATACACTATGGTAATCTAAAATAAAGCTTGGTTAAATCCAATTTTTTGTCATGAATTTCATTGGTCAGTTCAAATACTCCAACTGCTTTTAGGCTCATTCTTTGCGAGATGTGGATCCATTCGTTCGGCGCAGTTTCATTCGACAAATGATAATTCCAGAAAAGAAATCATATATTAACAGGATAGCGGATTCAAAAAGTGGTTTAACGTATGCGCCCATAGCTGATGAAATGGAGCCATTCGAGGAGTCGATGTGTTGGAAAGTATGCAAAATGAGGTCATACGCTGTCATTACTACCATTCCTATCGTTTTCATTTCGTTACTTTACTTGTTCTTCGTAAGTGATTTTGTAGAAACTAAATGGTATATTTAAAGATGGGACTATATAAGTGATCAAGCACGAGCGAGGACCTTAAAGTCATTACCTGGAGAGAATCCTACATTCAACTACTTTTTTGCACGATCAGCTGAACAAGTATCTGCTGAGGTTTATATTTTCACTTCACCTGATCAACAAATGTTTCAATTTCTGATCTCTTCCAACAGTTGTCAGTAAATCTAATAACATTTTTTTTTTTTGCTGCTATAGCAATTTGATTTTAGAATGATAATGTGCTTGGCAATTTACCTGTTTTTCGCAGTATAATTGAAATAGAAGTCCCGCGTGACATTGCTAAAATGTCAGGTGATGATCAGAAAGCATTAGCAGGAGTATTAGATACTTTCCGAATTGGTCGAGGTGAAAGTTTGTTTCAAAAAAAAGGAGATGATTTTGGACGGAAAATAGCTCAAATTCCAATTGCTACACCGTACGTATTAATACCTTATTTCCTTGCCAGTAGACAGCGAGACATCATCAAATTCTTTGAATGACATAGTTAATTTCATGTTTTTTGTTAGGTCATTTACTTTTTTATCAAAAAGGTTTTAAAGAAGATTTCTTATTCTGGTTGTTTGTACAGAATACGAAGGCTGGAATCACAAGTTGCTAGAGAAGGTGTCATTTCAAAAGAGCAGTCAAGATCAGCCGTACCATCCGAATCTGTTGACGGTCGTTTGACTATACAAAGCCGAATGGATGACGTTGATTCTGAAATAGATGCAGGTTGCTTCGATACCACGATAGAGAATGATACTGACATGGATGCAGAAGCAGCATCATCGCGTATGAATGATGCTCGATCGCTGGCATCTAAGCAGGTACATTGATTCTTTTCGTTTGTTTTAATCAGCTGAAGTAAATAAATTTGTGGTATTTCTGTTATTTAGTTGTCGTGATTCATAAATTTTTTGTAAGTGATTTGTTGAAGACAGAACTTTCGGAAAAGCCTGAAAGTTTGCGATTAGAAAGCAACAGTAGAATGCAACGTATTGATGCAGCTTCAGCGTACGGCGATCTTCATTTCGTTGACGAAAGACGAGTTGCAATTATGGCTTATTCAATAGTAAATGATGATACACATTGGAAAAAACGGAAACTTGATAAAGGAGGTTATTAGTAAAGATGATTTAGTGCATGCTGTATGTTGTAAACTTGAAAATAATGGAACTGCTTGATTTTAGTTAAACGCAATTATAAAAAAAACTGTGTTTAGAAATTATTGAAGCTGCAAAAGGGAAACCACCGGTGAAGTTGGATAAAACCGAACGGAAGAAAGTATGCTTTCCATTTCTCTAGATGTGACATCATCACCTGAAAATTCACGTTTTTTTCTTTTACCGTAACATGTATGTTTGGTGAGAAGTAAGCTTTTGAAAAGTGTTTCCATAGATTATGGAACAAATGCAAGCTTTCTATTGAAATTTCTCGATAAGTATTCTTGAGAGATCGAATAAGATGATCACGTAAAGTATAGGCGTAAGTGTTCAGGACGGCTGCAACAAATTTTTCGATCAAAATTGAGTCATATTTTTGCATGTTTCGTAGCTCAAATCAGACCCATCTGTTAGCATGGCACTGAAATTTTTGTTTGTTTTTTTTCATTGTGGTATTTTAGAAGAAATGTGATTTTTAATATATTATGTTTCAGGCCAAAAAAGACGAGGAGAAAGAAGCATTTGAAATCGGTGATTTTGATAATATGCCCCTTGCCGTAATTCGCAACCGGCAAAGACAAGCGAAACGTCCTACCGTACTTGTCAAGCGCGAGGATGAAGTTCTGAAGATTCACCGCACGCGGATTGCTGCTGATCTCTTTTACAAGCCTGATCAGTTCTGTCGTTTGGCTCACGTTTTCTCGGTATTTTTCTTTTTAAATTGGCAGTACTGTTTTTAAATTTTTTCTCATATGTTTTCTATAAGTTGGCAAATTCTGAACATATCGTTTTAGGGTGAGTGGGAAATTTTGCACTTTAATCGATCTATGTCAGCACCAATTTATGCCAAAGAAGAACATCTATCAAGAGTGCTAAGACAAACTATCAGGGAAGATTTGGATCCCGAAGAAGCGTTAGTTTTTTAAATTTTTTTAGAAGTTCATTTTTTTTAGTGAACCGGAATGATATGATTTTGGTCTATTAAAGTCGAAAGTTATAATTTGAATTTTCATAGGTTAAATTTTCAGAATCAAAGAGCATATGTCGTGTTTCAACGATTATTTCGATGATGTATCTTCGGGACAACGTTCAATGTCAGTACCTTGTGCTGGCGAAGCATTTGATGGCCACAACGATGACCTGTATAGCGAAGTAGCCACTCAAGATAATGACGATAATGACAGTGTGAGGAACACTTTATCTTATCATTCATTTAAATTGATTTCTCTATTCATTCAATTTTGATAATAATGAAAGTCTATTGCCTTTTATTATTTGAATAACATATACTGTTTTGAAGTATTTACATTATTTTATTCTTACAGTGACTAATACAGGTTTTTTTTTAATCATTATAAAGGGGACGTTCGGTTCGAAACCTTGCCGTTTCTCTTTAAACTAATTAGTTCGTGACATAGATTGCATGGAATGCAATTCGTTTTTTGTTTAAAAATTTTATTTAAAAAATTTATAATGCTGATACATGAGTGGATGCACAGTTCGTATAATAATCTCTTAACTTATACTATGAATAGGGATAAATTGCATTTGTTAATATTTTTACGCTGAACATTTTACAGATATTGGTTTCGACATATGAAGTTCCACTAATGAGAGAAACTCAGAGTTTCTATTCTGAAGCAGATTCTGGAGCAGAAGAAGCTGAGGTAAATGTTTGATTTTCAAGTAATGCAATGGGCGCCGTATGATTAGCTCTTGCTATTGTTTCTGTAGGAGCTTTATCATATTAGTTGTGTTTCACAGAACTGGTTTGCTCTTAGTCTTTAAGATAAACGGGGCCAAGGATTACATTCTTACGATGTATGTCTCTTCAAAACCTGAAATGCTGTAAATACTACTGAAGATGAAAAAAGCGAGAATGAAAGCTAAAACATTATACTTTTATCGTACAATCTGTATCAGTGAGGTCCTAGTGCTGAGTGAGGTTTGGGGAGTCAGTGAAGTCAATTTTTTTTGAAAATTATTTTCATTTCAATTTTTTATACAGATTTTTGGTGTGAAATATTCGGTGAAACAACGACGCATCAATGCACCAGCTGTAAAGAGGGCAATTGGTGCCATATTGTCGAATGCAAAAGTAAAATTTTTTGCAAACTATTCAGGTTTCTCTGTTATACAAAAAATTTTTCTCTATTTTGCCTGAAATTCCGGAACTTAATTATTTTTGAGTTTGATGCTGATGCATTAAATTCTGAACTTTGCGCTGCACGACAAAAGGGATTCAGTTTTTTGGATGGTTTGAATGACTTGAGTATTATAAGCGAAGATTCTAAAGATTCATCCACTCTGGATATTCAAAATAATCGCATCGAGCTTGATAGAGACGAAACGCGGTTACAGTTGAGAGAAGAGGAGGTGAAGATTCGTATTCTTTTTTGATTTTCTTAAAGAGTTTAATTAACTCTTTTGTACTTTATATGAGAAAACTTGAGTCTTTTTTAATGAGTTTATTGAGGACTTTGTTGCATTCAGGAGTCGCACATCCAAATAATATTAAGGTAGAAGATCGGAAATAGTTTTGAATTGCAGACTATTTTTTCATTCTAGGAGATGGACGATGATCCAACATGTGAACTGCGACATGCGGAAGTAACAGTAAAGGATTTTAGACTAGCCGGCCGACACACATTTTCGTCAGTTTTGGCCCAACTTCCTTCTTATTTGGCAGGGCGAACAGCTGATGATCTCAGTCCTGTTAATGCTTTTTCTGTGCTTTTGCATCTTTGCAATGAAAATGTTAGTATTTGACTTTTGAATCTAAGTTGTGCGAAATTTTTTTGTTAATTTTTTTTTTTAAAAACAAAAATTGCTGAGCAAATTTATTTCGTGGTAGCTATTTTCACATGTTGAGCCGATTTAATTCATATTGACAATTCCATTTTTACCGAATCTTTCCGGAGAACTTGATGACAGTTTCAAAAGGACCAGCAAAACTTTTCTTTGCCCTTTCGGGATCTACCGCTTCGTGTGGGTGTTATTTTTTCTTGTAATTTATTGCAGGAAAATGTTATATTTCAGAATTTGGAGCTTCTACAACGCAGGGATGGTAATGGTTTGATAAAGCCAACAGAAATGGGTGATTTTACGATAATATCCGCCAGGCAAAACGGGGTTAATCGTAAACGGACTGCCTCGAGAATGTCTTTGATTTAATATAAGTTTATGATATAATTTTATTTATTTAATAAAATACCGGATATCCATTCGTTTTTTGCTTCATACCTCATTTTTCTACAACTAAATGAAAAATATTTTATTTTCTTCCCATTTCTGTAATTAGATACTCTATGTATTTTGATCAGGAGCTTTGGAAGATTCAGCTGGGATGTGAATCTATGTGTTCATTTTTATTATACAAGAAATATTTCTGTATTTACGGACTTTATGTAGCAGTGTTAAATAGATGCTTGGGATTCGGAAATTGTTGAAATTTTTGGCGAAGAGGTAACGAGTATGGAATTAAAGCTTATTTTATTTATACATTTATCATGAGTTGCGCAATTTGTTACAGTATTATGAAAACTATCAACTCTTCATTTCTGAAAGTGCAAGGAATGATTTGTACATAAGTATTGTTCAACTTGGCAATCCTTTGAATTGTGCTTCACTACCTTCTTCAATGTCTTCTACATTGCATGTTTTGCTTTGATTTTATTTAATTTTACAGTATCTTTTTTCTAAGCATATAACAAAGATGATTTGTTCATTTTCTTTTAATCATCAATATATGTACTGTTGCATATTGTGTAGAGAATAATAAATTTACAATATAATTTTTTCAATAACATCAAAAAGAAATTCATTATATGAAAAGTTGCTATTTGGATGGAACTAATATGCAAATGTGGTGTTGGAGGAGGATTCTATCGCTCCGATGGTACGACAAAAGAACCAACAGTTCAATACTGAACAAAATTCAGCCTAAAATATCGCTGGAGTCCAAAATCAGAAAGCTGCTGCTGGCGTACTTCGGGCATATCATCAGAAGACAACAATCATTGGAGAAGGATATCATGATTGGAAGAACTGAAGGAACCAGAAGACGAGGA
>JABVXS010000607.1:0-27047 GCA_013365335.1 Madathamugadia hiepei
GACCGACCCGTCGCAAAGGTCTGTCGTCGGTACATATCTGGGGATGGAACCCCTGCATGTGTATCGTATCAATTTCTCGACATGCGAATCCGCCCGATCGTCAAATGCATATTATAATAATCGCTAAAATGCATTGAATCATTCAGTTAAATTATTCAAATTAAGTTAGCTCTTTGAAATCCAAAAACTGAATTTCATGATGTTTAATCACTCTCATGCAGCTGAAACTACATGGAACAAAACGTTTCATATAGTTTCAAGGATAAAACTTATGATAAGTTTCATGCGTGTTGCAGTGACTTCTCATATTTCTAAAGAAATGAGAAAAAATTTCTTTATAATAATCATTTTATGCAAAAATTTGTAAATTTTTAGGCAAAAGTCAAAGAAAATAACGTTTCAGGCATTTTTCAATAATTGTTTGGGTGAGCTTGACGGTTGAGCTACGTGCTAAATTTGGGTTTATTTTTTAAAACGCGTAAATTTTATCATTACTTTTGTTTCTAAATTTTGTTAAAAGTTGCGAATTCCACATTGGATCTTCATAATCAAGCAAAAGTTTTACCAGGAAAAATAATTTTTCAATGATAAGGACTTAATTTAAATTAAGAGTAATATTTAATCTTTGTGTGGAAAGAAGAGTCAATGATGTTTTGTAAGATTACTTCTTTACTGTAAATCACGAACTTTGCAACTTTATAAGATGAGAAAAATTCTACTCTGCTCAGTTTGACTTGGGCATTGTTAATTTTTCACCGCAAAATTCCAACACACCTAAAATTATCCTCAAAGTAAAAAATTTTATATGAGACAGCATTTTACCTCTTTCAATTTCGGATCAGTGATATTGGTGAAAATCTGCAGAAAAATAATATAAACTCTTCATACGGCTTTTCTGCTAAATAAAAAAATAACCATCAATCACATTTCCCTTTTCTTCGAGCATTCAAATTTTTCGCAGTCAAAACTCAAACTACCTAACCGACGTATCAGAACTCTTATCTTTTAGATTACCCCTCCCCATCATCTTCATTTATGAGTTCGTACAACAATAAGAACAAGCAATGGAGGGTTCACTAATCATTTCAAGCCTTTCTGTGAATTTAGGCCATCAATGCTGGAGAATTCCGGTAACGAAGCCACAGCGCTGATCGTCCTTACCAGTATGATCCTTCTCATGAAAAATAAAATTTGCAGCTCAATCAATGGAAAAACAAACCGAGCAAAAACGAAAAAATGATGGTAAATATGGATATAAATTGCTTTAGAATAAACCTAAAATGAAAATACTAAAATTAATCAATGATAGCTAAGCTTATCACGATAAATTAGATAATTCCCGTAATTAACTGCCAAGAATGTTACCATCATTTGTCTATTGCATAGGCGTAATCTTTGAAAAGATTTTTCACTAAGTAAAAAGTTCAAATCTTATGTCGAAAAATGAAAAATAAAACGATGAATACGGAATCCAACGACGGTGAATGTTTCTAATTTAAATATCAATTAATAAAACATTGAGAGATTTCATAATCCAATTAAATATATTTTTCCATTTACAGATAAATCGTTTTGGCAACATTCGCTTCAAGAGAGTGAAAAAAGTTCGGAGAATGCAAATAAACCACAGACATCAGCTTATGGAATGCGAAAGGTTGGCAAAAAATATATATATATTGAATAATTTTCAAATAATTTAAATTCAAAAATAAATTGTGCATGATATTAAAGTTGCATACGATTATGTAGTGAATTTAAAGTGATCATTAGAGTAATTGAGAATTTAACAAGACAGCAACAAATTTTTGTGGAAGTAATGACGCAATGTTATTATTTAACAGTAAGTGATAAGTAAAAGAATACATCAGTGAAGGGTAAAGTTGATTAAGGATAGAAATCCTATTCGAAATTTCTAACAGTAATAACTGGCAGGGAATATTCCAGACATGCAACATTAATTATCTGTACCTCATACTCATTTGCATATTCTTTGTATTCTAAAAAATCTCGAAAACAATTTGAAGGTTAACAACTTTATAATATTTGCCATCATGAAATACCTACCATTAATTCCCAAACAAAACCAAATTCTCAAAAATTCAATCGCTGAATTTACATGCGTGCAGATTAAGATATTTTTATATTAATATATACGATTAAATATTATTCGGTATACTTTCCTGCCAGAACTATTTTTGCTAACCCGTACTACAAAAGGTAGGAAATTTTCGAAGTTAACTTATTTGTTAAGTAAAAATTTTTTATCACCGAATTTATAATTTCGATTTCCATAGTTCAAAGACACTTTAATTTCAGTGTCACAAATATTGGCTCACCGAAATCCAAAGCATTAGAAAAAAAATCATACGAACATATCGAGTACGCACTTTACTACATCTTCTACTATACCACATATATACATATTCCAAACCTGGGAAAAATTTCTTTCATAACTGAAAATATTTTAAAGTTTTTGTAAAGGGAACAAGCGCGAAAGAAAACAAGCAGCATTTTTATGGTTTGATTTAATAAGGAATGAGACAATTAAGAATACCGAAAAGAAAGAATAAAGCAACAGAAGATAGATGCTGATGAAGATATTAATTAAACCAAAATATAGTAATTTTACTTCTATCTGGTAGTGATCAGATATTTGAAGCAGAATATACAAAAGATCAAGTTTCAAGAAAAATTTTAAGCTTGTATTTTTTGGTATGGCAATCGGAATTTTAAAACATTGTTTTGCATGAAAAATTAAAAGAACTCCGACAATTCTATAACTAATTCACACAGAAAATGTGAGATTATGTATTTTTCAAACCTGAGATCTTTGTGCAACTTTAAAAAGCCAGATGTTGATCGCAGAGCTAAGTTTCAACTGCTTAGAATTCGCTCCAACTTAAAATTAATTTAATGATGGCTGAAATATCCCAGTAATTTTTCGTGTACCATGAATCTGATCTACGCTGGAACCGATTGAGAAAAATTTACAAAATTGGAAAATATTTGCAAAATTGGAAAATATTTGCAAACAAAAGGAGAAAATTACTATGATTGTCGGATGTTCGAAAATCACAACAAAGTTTCGTTTAAACCAACTAGAATCTTTTCACCGTTCACAGCAGTTACTTGTCGACAGTAATTGATTAAAAGTTCATTTAATTGACGTTTTGTCGGGCAAATGTCGTTCAGATATTGTCTTATTGCTGATTCTTCCCAAGATTGCCGGACAGTAAACAGCAATTCTAACCTAAAAAATAAATTTTAATTTGGAAAACTGATATGGAGATAATCTACGAGAAGTGATTCCAATTAAGGAGTCTGAATAATAGCATGAAATTTTCGTGTGTATATGTAATAAGAAAGTTTTTCATTATGCTAAAAACAATTTTTCCTTTTCAGCTACAGTAATCAATAACATAGCCAAATAAAATTCTCTGAAGGATTTGCAGATTGAGTTGTAAAAATTATGATCAATCTCTTCCTCCAGAAAAAAATTATGCCATCATGACAAAGGTACGTACAGAATAATTTAAGTGATTGTGATTCCTCAATTCATCTCACGGTATATGATGGCCTGAAAGTTCCAAATTAAACATGCCAACCTTTTAACTGGTTCCTCTGGCAAATCATCAACATTCAAATAACGAATCGTTTTTCCAGTTATCAATTCGTCATCGATGAATGCGAGCCCTTCCAAGTATTCCTCATGAAATTGAAAGAAATTAAATCAATCTGATGTAGCTATTTCACCACTTTTCATTTTTTGCAACTTGGTGAGCACATTTGGTGGACCACAAGAAACGCAAGCTTAGAAACTTTAGGAAAAGTTTTTTTTAGCCTATTGGATTGGATGGCCGAATAAAGCATTTAGCAAATTTGACTGCTGCATGCAGAAGTTGTGAAATCTTCGTAATATGTCCAAAATTGGAGAAAGAATATAAGTGTAAAACTACCTTGAACTCAATACCAATTGGTAAAATTTGTTGCAAAGTTTTTTTGAAAGTGTCATATTCAAATTTGACTGCTGCACGCAAAAGTTGTGAAATTTTTGCACGACAAATCGCTTTTTCATTGATATGATGCGTCTTTGCATCATTTCCTGAAATCCAGAACCAATGGAATGCCATAAAACTTCTTACATCCACTATATTTAAAATTTGGATAAAAAATCCTGAAAATGACTATAAATAGATTAGCTGGTGAATTCATTCATAAAAACTAAATTATATGCTGCTAATAATCGGAAATTCAGGCCACATTTTCACCAAGCCAAAAGGCTTGGATGACCGAACAAAACATCTAGCAACGGTAATGCAATAACAGTCAAAAATAAAACATATAAAAGTCCAAATGCCTTCAATAACATCGCAATATGCTTTAATCAACCAATCAACTGCTTCAGCAGGAATACTTTTGTCTGGCAAATGTTTCCTCAAAGCTTCTTTTAAACTTTCCAATCCAACAGATTCAAGAATGACGCCCGGTTCCTCATCATCATCCAAACAATCCACAAGCATGGTTACAAGGCGATCATGAAATTCTGCTGATAACATCCGCAGATACCCTTCAAAAATTAGAGGTATATATAATCTTATGACATTTTTCACAATTATTACTCAACGTTCAAACTCACTCAGCACAAAAGAAATTGTATAGTTCACAGACCATTTAAAGTTATTACAGGCATGCGTTCGAGAGCATTGTGTAACTCTTTTTCACTTATTTGAATAATGTCCAATAGATCTTCAACAGTGTATCTAAAATAATTACTGTGTCCAAACGTTTTAATATCTGAAAAATCAAACGGAAATTCGCGATTTAAGCATTCTCAGTTCACATAGCATTTAAATATTAAAACCAGCAGATAATACTACAAATGTTCTGAAGACTGCATATAAATTTCCTTCGCTCAAGATTGTTCAAGTGACATTAATTTTAGCTTTACAGAACCCTAACTACAATATATCATTACTCACAATTTAATGTTGGCACTAAATTTGTCGTCCCATTCCAGTTCACTCGCATGCAGCTTTTCTTTCAACCGCTGAAACGATACATATGCCACTTGTTGAAGTTCCATGAAATTACTCTTCATACCAATAACCTATAAAATAGCTCGTGATGAGAATAAATTCAGCCAGTTTAAAAGGATCGTACGCACTAACAATTTTTCCAATCCCGAGTAAAATATACTAAATGTATTACAAATACGTGGCATAGATTTAGGTCCCCAGTAAAAGGATCTGACGCTTATTTACTCAAATACTGTTCTTTACCATGACTCAGAAATCATTTTACAATTCAAAGAACATAACATTGATGAAGGAACAGTACCTTTCGAACTAATTTGTTTTTATTAGCATTTGCTTCATTGCTAAAGTGAAACTCTGGTAAAAGTAATAATACATTTGACGTTACAACTTCCTTCACATCAAATGTGGTATCATGAGTACACAAAACACAGCTGTCTTCTGGATCACCACGAATGACAAGCCTGAAATTACTTTTTCATGGTTGGAGCCATATGATTCCAAGTCCTTTTAGTGCTTTACTGCTTCCTTATTTCAAGTTAAAGGCAAACCTTGAGAAACAAATTGATTTTATTTCCTCGAAAAAACCAAAACACTTACTGTTCAGCAGTCATTAATCGGTCGGCTAACGCTGGACTGATTTCTAATAAACGATATTCTCCAGAAAGTAATGGCGATGCAAATTCTAAACACTGAGATTCGGTCTGCAAAGGCATAAAAACTTGGGTAAGCAAGATCAGGTGGTTAAATAATATATCAAGTTGTAATATGAGGTCTTTGATAGCCTCCAAACTGCTTTAGAAGGTAAATTTATGCAATTTCACATGTGATTTTTACCTCCGAGTTATTGTCGAGTAAGTTATATGTCGTTTCAGCTGAATTTTTTCCTGCGACAATGTCATTGGAAACTTTTATGAGGCCTCTTGTCTGAAAAGTGAACAGCTTTAAAACACACACTGAAAAAAAATCATGAAGGACTTAAAATGAATATAAGACAATCATCATTCTCATTACTCTATAAAAAAAGTCTGAGCGTTCAAACTTTGAGTATCTATATTGTTGAACCACGACTTTGAAATTAAACTGTTTATGATTTTATAGAGTGTAAATAATACGTGTTTAACAGAATTTAATAGCTACCATTAAAAATTAGTTCAAATAACATATTAGCTTCATCCCACAAATTTTTTTGCTGGAAGTGAAAATAAACTAAATGGAAAAGTTAGCAAACTGACTACAGTAGAATTATGTCCAACACTTCCTTTCAAATCCTTCTTCGAGACTCTTTTCACAAATTTATCCATACTGTATGACTGAAATGATCAAGTTTAATTCCAATCATACTACATATAATAAGTACCCGCTGCAAGTGTCGCATAGCTTGTAAATATATGATGTAATTCCAAAAGACGTACGTAGCTCTAAAATGTAGGACTAACCGAATGGATTACATTAATCATTGAGCTTTAAAGTAGCACAGTAATTTGCATACACGTGGACACTCATGTAGTTGCAAAATGCATACATGCTGAATACCACTGCGTACTTCAAGGTTATTATGTGAGCCCCTGCTCCATTGTTATTATCTTGTGGATCCAATAATGCCAAGACTAACAACCAAAAAATTTAACCCAAAGTACCTTCACGTCAGTGCTGTTAAAATAAAAAAAAGAAATCCACATTTTTCAAATTTTACGTTTCGCGCTTGCAATGCAGCACTGTAATTTTCTCTTGTTGCAGCTAAATAACGAAATCATGACTTTCTTAAATGTGCAATACTTAGGAATTCGCTGATTGTGCGTGTATGCATTTGCAGTATAATTATTTTATGCAAACAAATTCTGCTAGCGCGAACAAGTGAAATTGGCTCATAATTTTTAATCGGTTGTGTTACTCCTCTAAAATTGAAATTTAAATTTTGCATTTGCAAATAAAGTAATTAATACATAAAAATAATAAGAATATTTCCATGTTAATTTTGTTCGTAATTTTTTCTTTTTTTTAATTAATTCAATACTAAGAGGTTTTCAACATCAAATCAATCACGCAATACCGGATAATTAACCATAATTGTGTTGAGGTGATGATTTAATGCAGTTTTGCTTTAATTGCTTCATTCAGTTGAGTACGAAGAACGGATCTAATTCAGTTAACATTTCGCTGCAGTATAATTCCATTTCTAAAGTTTTCAATGTTATTCTATAAAACAGATGAGTTTTCATTTCTTTAAAATTTTCTAGGGTTCACTTTGATCTTAGTGCCATATAATTATAATAATATGGTAAAAAGTAAGTAATTCAGTAATATTTTTCATCAATCAATTAAATATACATTAACTTGGTAATCTTAAAATTCAGCCTATATTTAAATATCGCTAGTCCTGATGATTTTCTAGTGCAATGGCCTTGCATAGTGCATAGCTCTAATAAACCTTAGTGTAGAACCAATTTATAAAAACACATAGTATACTATTCCTAAGCTGTAAAAAATGTGCTTGGATGATAACAACAGTGATAATCTTTCCTTGTTATCACTATTATCACTTATAATTATGGCTTTTATCTGACAGTGGTGAAGTTACTTAGATGAATTTAAATACCTTCAAGGGAAAATATTTTGATTGCATTAAATCAGTATGCTTACAGAATGCTAAAATGCTTTTATTGAATATCAAATGATGTTGCGCCCAAAATTTATCATTTTTCGAATTTTCAAAACTAGCCGTTCAGTGATCACTTTATTGTGCAATAACTTTGTCTTAGTTTTTCAACTCAATGGTTTTAATATTCAAAAGTAATCTCGTGATCAGTCAGTTTCTTCGCATTGAAAATAGATCTTAGGAGTTGCATAGTGATGGAAGAAAAGTAAAAATTGATTACGAAATTATAAAAAATTGCAAATTTCTCTCTATATATATATCTATCTATTTCTTTTGCACTTTATTTCTAAATTGGAAGAGAAAGAGACTATTTTCAACTGCTGCAAGTGAAGTGAGGTAAGACAAATATTTACATTTTGCAAAAAAAAAAATGAAGCAAGCAAAACAGTTGAAAAGAATCAATTTTCGTTCAGTTAAAATATTAGTAAACCATTCCAATGCTATGGAAGCATTTTGATTACTTTCCATTGAGTTTTTTTGAAGAATTAAAAATAAAATCCCCCGAGGTAATGTTCAATTGGTATCTTTTAAGATTTTTCTTTTTTTTATAAAATTGACTAAATAATTTTGACCTGTCAATTTGCCAAATAGAACCATCCTATCTATCCAGTAAATCTCGAATTCTGTTCAATAATTTTAAATAAATATTGAATATTTTTGCAGCCCGTTCATTATTTTTTCCTTTTCAGAAATTTTGTTTACGGGATAACTTTTTTTCATTCCGTCCTTGGTGAGATAGTTATTGTAACCTATTAAATAAAACAGACCAAAGCTAGCTGGCAGCGTGATCAGTGTTCGCAATTGATAGGGAGGTGGGCGGGGGAGGGGAGGGAGAATTCTGGAAGTTTCAGTGTTGTTAGGCGTCTGCGAGCAGTTAATTATTCTCAATACAGTTGACTTTCGTCAGTCACGTGAAGAAAAACATGGGATAAAATAGGTGAGTAGGCGTCTTTGGACCACTTTTTTCTTCGCGTGACTGATGAAAATCAATCATATTTTGGATATGTTCACTTTGACGCTCATGATTTACCTTATTTTGGATGTAGAACTGTAAATTTACATTACCGAAATTTTTTTTCGGGATAGATCTGTTAAATTGATTTTGAAATCATTTTCACAATTATCGGAATTAGTTGAAATGAACTCAAATTGATTCTACTTAAAAAAGTTTTATGTAGATTACTTAAGTTGGCGAGTTTACCCGGTGCTGTGGACGTAGGTTGTATATCAGAGATTGAGAACTTTAATGACTCAGCTTTTCTAGTTGAATGTAATCAATAATCAATTGCAACGATTGTAAGTGAGCATGATGGTTCCTTTTGAAAGCATTTAGAATGTGATGAATAAACTTTTTAGAATGATTTTTCAATTGTTCGACAAATATTTTCGTGTGCTCATTCGTTTTTTATTTGTTGCACATGAGATGAAATAGTTATGAAAGTGCAGTAGAATGTTTTGCAATTTTTGAACAAAATTGACATTACTGAAAATTTCGAGGCAGTGGAGGGAATTTTGAAGTGCGACTGTTGTAATTATATAGTGTTTTATGACGTATTTATTTCTGCTAAAAATATGATATCCAGTTATGCTCGCGGAAAATAATTGATTATTAGTATTTTCAAGTAAATCTAACGGGAAATACTGCTATTAATATACCCATGGCATGCGGAGTTGCTTTAAAGAGGCCACACGATTATGATGATTATCTAATTGCGGAAGGAAGTGATGTGAAACGTGCACGTCATACGCATACGCATTGCTCACCATTTCGTGCACAAATTGGTACTATTGCGGCATCACTGCCTTCATCAGGTGTATCGAGTGCTCTATTGCAGCTGCGAGATCCAAAAGTAAGATCATTTTGCTCTTTATGTTAGTTCCTTAGTCTGATTTGCTTAACAGCTTTATGTGAGAGATTATGTTTTGTGGATAATTTGTGTGGATATAGGGCACAAGGCTTGATTTACCAGTTATCAGAAATTTTCTTGCATTTAGACTGTTGTTCGGTTTCATAGGTTTTGTGAAGCAACAAGTATTTTGTAACTTTGAAAGATCTGTGTGATTAGGTGTGAATTGATCCGTTTGGAAAAATATTTTGTAACAGTTTTCTTCTAGCGAATGAGTTTTTATTGATTTTCTTGTTTAGAGCGTTGGAGTTTTTTTTTACAAAGAGGTTTGATTTTGCATATATTGCTGATGTTGTAGGATCGCGAGGCATGCGATAGTTCACCATTCACCCATGTCGGCAGTAATTTACAACTTTCACCGGGGCAGCTGGAATCATATTTGCGGGCTGAAGTAAGTGAAGCAGAAAGCTTATGTTTTTGACGCAATGTGTATCTCTGCATATATATATATATATATATATATATAATGTGATGCAGCTGGAATCATATATAATGTGTATATATATGTGTGTGTGTGTCATCAGATTTTGAAATCTCAATAGCTTTTCGAGGTCTCTGATTTTACTATTTTCAGGTGCGCTACCTGAAACGAAGGCACCTGATTCCACATCGCACCCTCACTTCAGGCGTGGTGAAGACAAGTAATACTGATGGAAACAGTAGCACACAGCTTTGCCGGTCTCATTTTTCTTCTAATTTAATATCTGGAAATGGCACAAACTCTGCGCACGGTTATCGTGAAGCACCGTTATCACCCAATAATAATGTGAGTTTTTTTTTTCTGAGTATTTTTATATTTTTCTCGAGCATGTCGTAAAAGCAGTGAGTCATTGATTTTCTGGATCTCTTGACGTTTTCTGTTATTCTTTGATCACGACAAGGGTTATCCTATTCAGAATTAGACTGTACGTTTGTAATGTAATGCGCTGAAAAATTTCAGTCCGGCAGCGAATCAGAAGGTGAAACAAATATGCAGAAAACGTCATCAGTGAAGGACTTGTACGAGAAACCACAGTTTTCCTTGAAACAAGTGAAGTTTTGAGCTTCGTGGAATGCTTTTTTGAGTATATAACTATCTTGCAGAATCGTTGAAATCCAGATAATAATCATTGAAAATCTTCTTAATTCGCAAAAATTCTGCTATTGCAATACAGTTCTTTTGGTAAACATCGTTATAGTAGCTCAACATATTTCATTTGATCTTTGAGCTTCAAATTCTGGGAGAGGAAGGATGAGTAATCGGACGTTTATAGCAAATAAAGGTTTGCTCTATGGCTGTATTTGATTATAAATTTCCTTTTTCAGGTGATGATGATCTGCGAAAGGCTTTTGAAACAGCAGGAAGTACGTCTTAGATATGAATATGAAACTGTTTTGAACCAACGTTTAGAAGGTATTGTTTTTGTCACTTTTTTTCAAAAAAAGTTTTTTAGTAGGAGTAGAAGAAACATGTCATTTCATCACCTCATTTAAACATTTCTGTGTCACTCGACTTCTCTGCTGTCTTAAATATATTGTGTTGACTTAAAAGAGTTCCAAATTTTATTTTTTAGAGCAGCATGAACAATATGTGCAATTTGCTCGCGAGCAAATTGATCGTCAACATGAGGACAACCATGCGGAATTGTCTTACCTTTCCTAACTTCCAAGTCTTCATCCTATTTGCGCTAAAAATGTTCAGCGAATGTTTTATTCCTTTATTGGGTAGGGTGTTTATGTGGTATAACCTGCTTCAGCAATTTATGCTCTTTTTTCATTAATGGTCAATATTTCGTTTTTCAATTTTTCCCTTACAGGTGTCTTTTGTGATTTCTCTTATGATTTGTGTAAAAAAGTTATATACTTGAGGAGTTTGTTGTATGCTGTTTTTTAAATCTTTGTGGTGCAGAATTCACTACAGTTAAATATAAGGTTTTTTAGCTTTTGTAGGATGACTCTTATGCTAATATATCTTCTTTTTTGTGAGTGATTGTAACTTCTCATGGTGACATCGAAATTCGTAAAGCTAACGGAATGAGTTATGATCCTGAGTGATCTGATTATCTTACATTCACTGCATACGAAATTTCCCGGTTTTGAATTGTAAAATTTTATTGTAGATTCCGCTTTACATATATACATATTTACGCTAACGAATGAAAATATTGTTGGGCCAATTCATATATATGACAGTTCTGTTCATGTTACTCATTCAGCCTAAAATCCTGCTTTCAGTAAATATTTTCCCGATTTTAGTCCAGTGTTCTGTTAATTTCATCTGTCAGTATTTTTCAGTGGTTTTAACTTCATTTTATTGATTTGTTCTTAACTTTTGTTTTCAAGCTTCCTGTTTTAACCATGCCGGGTTGTTTTGGTGAATTTCAATCGGTCAATAGGCAATATTGCCCTTTTGGCGTCTTCCAAACTTCGGTAGTTAGGGCTGAAAAAATGGTAGATTTTTCTTTTTCGGTAGCGCTGCGAATGGTTTCATCGTCAGTAGATCTAACAAGTCGATAATGCACTCAATAATGATATATTAGGTTGAGGTAAATGAGCTTACCACATGTGATCTATCACTAGCGAATTCGTTTATGTGTGCAGGTATAGATTTGATTCATCATTAAAGCGTGAGATTATGAATGAATGAATATAATTTGAGTGAAACGTAGTTGTATGACTGTTTTCTTCCACTAGAATTTGCATGCAGAAATCCGCAGAGGGGAGGATTTTTAATCGATTTAGTAAATTTTACACTTAAGTGGAATGATCGATTTCAAAAAAAAAAAACATAAACGTTAACTGTGGTTTTCTAAATGCATTATATTTATGACTGTAAATTAGGGGTAGAAATAATTGATAAAATATAAGCGCTTAAATGCGAATACTGAGTTTTGATCATTATAGGTTTATTCTTTGTCATGTATTTTCTAGAGTAACGGACGACAACAATTGCGTTGGAAGTGCAGAAAGGGATTTTTTCTGATATTTTTTGTTTGAATGCATATGATCTGCATCTATAATACTCTATCCGAGAACTTTTCATCAGTTTTATTTAGTAAGAACGATATTAAGCCATCGAAACTAATTTTATGCGGAAATTCGTTGAAGGATGCAAAATATTATAAAATTATAAAAAGTGGCATTTGATGAAATTTGAATGATCAAAGAAGTGGTAGGTTTTGCTTGCAAAAATATCATTGGAGGATATCAGCTGATGCGCATATCACTGACTCCATTCATATATTTGTTTCATGCATAATTAAAAATCATTGAAAAGTATGATAAGCATTAATAATTTGCTAGGATTGTTATTATTAAATTGCTGATATTATAAGGAATTGGTTGTGAGTTTAAAACAAAATGACATGGAGGCAATCAATCAAATAAATTATAACATCAGTTAAAGGAAATATTTTGTTAGAATTTATGAGCACTAAAACGATTTTTATATGCGAAAATAATTTGTAGTGCTATTGCTAGTATCACACTGGTATCTAATTTTTATTTGAATTGAAATTGGAAGTAAATTACCAGTAAAGCTATTAATTGTATTATAGGCGATTATTATAGCTGCCGGGAGCATAACTTCAAGATTTGTTTATCTCTTCTGAAAATAGAAATCTGCTGAGTTTGGTTTACAGTTGGAGTACATTAAATATGTATGACTTATCAAATATTAACACTTCTTTAGTGTGACCTAGGACGTTTAGTAATGTAAATGAATCGTGGACGAGTTGCAGTGGTTGTTTCGTCCGGATATCCTGTCACCAGTGATCCTGACATGGGAGTCGTAGTAGTTGTAGTGGTAGGCGTTGCCGCTGTTATCTTTAATTCGGTCCTTCCATTTTCTATTTTGCGGTTTTTAATTTCAGTGCTGTTTTCTGAAAATTTTCTTCATAACGATCAACTGACAATGGAAATAGATTATGACACTTTGCAAAGTGCTCATTGCAAGCATTTATCAAATGAATGAACAGAAAGCTATCGAAAACATTGTTTAACATGGTTGGGGGCATTTCGTAACAAACTGCTAATAAATGTACAGATTTAATGCTGTCAAACCATTGGTTTAATATTCTGCTGTTTTAATTGTTAATAACTGAATGCTTCTGATAAGTTCTGGGAAGTTTTATAGAAATAAATTATTAGCAAATTGTTTTAAAAATCTTTCGGTTATCCCTCTGAATTCGTTTACTTTCATTATCGGTGGAATCTGTAGTTGCTGCATTACTATTTTGTGTGAAATAATTCGCAGTATCGCTGAGGAATTTCAACTGATCGACATTAGTTTTGCTAATTCTAGAAATACGTTGTTTCGTTGTCAAGTAAAGTTCGCCGTTCCTTGTTAAATCAGTTATTTCTTCCTGAAAGTTCTTCGGAAATTTTCTCCATAATCAGTTAATGAATCAAAAAGTATAAGGATAAAATTTCAAAATTGAAAACAAATTTCATGAAAACCTTTCCTGCATCCATCTAAGAATTGTTTCAAAATGCACTAAAAAACTATTTTGTCTCTGAACTGTGTTAATTATGTTTTACAAACAACTATTAACGTAATCTAACACGGAATAAACGGAAGTCCTGCGGAGTTTTACGAACTAACTTTGTCTTCCCGATTTTTACTTGAAGGAAGAATTTTGGATTTTAATTGGTTTTTCTGGTATTGCAGTAATTTTGGTGGGTTGAGTTGGAACTCCGTTTCATTCCAATTATGACCATTGTCCACAGATGTTATTTCTTGCAGTTCGTCATTCGGACGGTTTGATAATAACAAATCGTAATTATCGTCATCGTTTTCACCTGTCCTTATGTCCTTTTCATTGATAGAACCTAAAATTTCATTTCCTCAAAATTACAATAATATTTTTTGCTATTTTTGCATCATTCAAGTGTGCAGTTTTCTTCTTTCTCTATTTTAGGCTCAATAATATTGGAGTTTTCTTCAAAATCTTAATGTTTTATTTGTATTCATGAAGTTTTGAGACGATGAGTTATTATTTCTGTGTTCCAATTAAACATTTACTAAACTAATCGCTCTTTCATAAAATTGTAGAAATGACAAGTTACGATGAAAGAATGCAACGTGATTACTAACCTAACAATAACGTCCTCACTAGTTCTCATTTCTCCTATTTTTTCATTATTGCATAAAAGGTAAATATTGCTGGAGGAAATCAAATGTTGGATTAAATAATTTAAAATGTGGATTTGAAATTGAAATTTAATATCGAGAAGAGTATTTCTTAATTTATTACACTTAATAATGAAAGACAAAATAACGTTAAGGATAACGATTTATTAAAGGTGAAGAATAAATCAAAATTATCAGTTTGCATTTATTGAAATCATTCATAAAGCTTTGATTTAACTCCCATTGTTTTCATTGTTATTCGGAACTTTTCAAATCCATCATATTCAGTTGTTTCTGATAGTGTGCGAAATATTTGTCAACAGTGCTGAATCCTTGTTTTCATTTTACTTACGAATTTTAATGCATTTTTTTCCACACTTTCATGACTGATGATAGATGACGTTAGATGGGTCCAACAAAAAACGGTCGATTGCTTAATTTCTCCTCACTTATTCATTTTACAGACACCTCCTTTATCGTGGAAAACAATAGTCGGAACCCTACCGAGTCCTTCCGGCGGTGGCGTATTTCTGCGGTAGGATCCTTCTTGCCAGACAAATTCCTGCCAAGTTGCCAGGCAAAATGGATCCACGGGCAGGATAGGAAATGGACAGCTTCTTACTGCAACCCAAGCTAATTCAGTTTCAATAGCTATACTAGAACTTTAGCCACGATCAGCAGCCTGAAGGTCTTACTGTCAGCGTATTAGATCCTTGCAGGTGAAAGTATGAAATAAACAGATAAAGAACTGAGCGCGATTCCGGACGCACTCAATTTCACTTTAAAAATTGACATAAAGCGCTCAGTGGAATCGTTTAGGATTGGTGAGATCTTCCCAATGCCGGGTCTTGAAGCCATTGAGTTGAAATTTAAGAGTTAAACATTCAGCAAACTCTTACCCTTTTCAATCGTTTCCATTTCTGTCAACCATTTTCGTCGCTGCAGTTGTGTTTGTTGGTGCCGTGGTGGTTTTTTCTAAATTATTTTTCTCAGAATGCTTGAAGTGACGTTTAGGAAGAAGAAATTTTCCCTTGACAATGTCAACCGCTGACGCTTCTCTCTTCTTTCCTACATTTCTCATTGTTTCTACAGAATAAGTTTCATCGTAAAATTGTTTTGCTTTTGTTTTTCCAGCAAAATATTATAGAAAAACGGTTAAAATAAAAGCATAAATAATTTCGATTTGACTGGCGTCGACTCAATCCAAGTGATTTCAAAGTTTAGTTTATTAATCTACTTCATTAAGAGAATGCCTTAAGAACCGTTTGTTTTGCATCAAGCAATTCCATCTCTAAAGGACATGGACAAAATATAGCATTTGCACCAGGTTCACCATCTGATCCTCGATTACCTCTTGGACCGAAATTCCCGGGAAGACCATTCATTCCCTTAATGCCTTTTTTACCGTCTGGTCCAGGCAGTCCATACACATAATTTCGTTTGCCTAAAAATTATTATTCAAATTAAAAGTAGTTTTAATTTATGTGGACATGAGACTTGCATATAAAGAGATAGAAGCTACCTCGAGGACCTTGCGGTCCAGTCCTGCCAATCGAACCAGGTAATCCTTTAGGACCTGGTTCTCCAACGCCACCTGTGGCAGACTTTCCATCCGGTCCTTTTGAACCTCTCATTCCACTTGTCCCATTATACCCTTCGGGACCTTCTAATCCAATTTCACCTGAAAAAATGATATAGGAGACTGATTAACTGTTGCATTAAATCTTATCAAATTGAGAAAAATAGTTCATGAAATACCATCAAATCCATCCGTTCCAGGAATTCCTGAGACACCTCGATCACCCTTTGGGCCTTGTATTCCTTGATTACCAGGTGCTCCGGGAGGTCCTCGTTTTCCTTGCGGACAAATGACACACTGTTGCTGTATCTCTTCAAACAGCTCAAGCGTACTTTTTCCTGGATATCCGGTTGGTCCATCATCACCTTGTTCTCCATCTTCACCTGGATCGCCTAAAAAATAATTGGCTGAAATATCTAATTTGATTTAATCAAAACTGGAGTTAAATTTGTAGTGGCTTTTTTAATTTTGCCAAGAGGCACTTATAATCATACCCGGTGGTCCTGGTGGTCCAGGTTCTGGGGGCGGACAAGTATTTATAGATTTCTTCCAACGCGACAATTCTTGATTTTTCTCGACAAGATACACGTCACCGATATCAGCTAATAGCTGTAAAAAAAGTCTTAAAAAGTACAGTCCACTTTGGTATATTTTTGTTTCATTCCTTTCTTCCCTTTCAATTTCTCATAAAACGCTAATCAAAGAAATTAGTTGAAAAAATTTAGTCGAAAAAAGATTACTTCTCCTTTTTTATGTAATTAATGTAAACGAAAAATTGTTAGCCAACCTTAAATAATTTTATACGATACTCGACTTCTTGCCTCACAACAGCAGTACGTTTGAAAAACATCGGCAGCAAAATCAATTGCGCCAAGATTGTCAAGGCACTAATTAAGAATGTCACACCAGCTATGGTCCCATAAAACATCTAAATTTAT
Organism: Madathamugadia hiepei; assembly: GCA_013365335.1. Taxonomy (NCBI): domain Eukaryota; kingdom Metazoa; phylum Nematoda; class Chromadorea; order Rhabditida; family Onchocercidae; genus Madathamugadia; species Madathamugadia hiepei. Next base: position 17,227 of record JABVXS010000607.1, read on the forward strand.
AACTATAGTGAAACGAACAGGCATAGGACAAACAGCTTTGAATTGCGCAATAAATTAATGGAAAGAGAACAATTGATTTAAAAATTTGTTGAAATTATATTTTTAGGAAATGAAAATTATTTTCTCATCTTGTAAAATTGCTTTTTTACTAAAATGAAATATGAAAATTGATCAACTTTAATGGTTCAATGCCTGTCAAAAATTGATCAATACAAGATTGAATATACATCTCAATGTATGAACGAATATGGAATGGGTAATGACAGAAGGGATTGTAAAACGCATGATTGTCAACTATGATTCTGGTGACACACATTGATGATCTTTATATAACAGACATTACCGCCACCAATTTTTCCTTCTTTTTTTTGAATTATGAAATGTAATTGAAATGCCTTTGAAGCAATATAATAAAGAGCAGTGAGAAACAACATAACAGAGAAAGAAAGGGAAAAAGTGACCTAATTTGAAATAAATGATAATCCATTTTTCTGTTCTTCGTTCACTAAGGACTTATATTAAAATTTTGTATTGAGTACTATGATTAACATTAGTGTAATCTTCCCTCTGTCAAGTCCTTTCATAGTCACTCTCAATCTTTCTTTCTTCTGTACGAATTTCTTCTGTGTAATACAACTGGAAAAAGAAAACGGACTGATATAATTATGGTCAATAAATAAATTAATCAAATCAAAAAAAAAAACTTTTAATTCATAATTTGAACAAAATACTGACAGGAAAAAAATTGTGGATTACCCATAGTGCAGTGGGTAATCCGCATGTCGAGAGATATAAGATAAACATACAAGGGTTCAATCCCTAGATATGTTATCACCGATGACAGACCTTTGCGACGGGTTGGTCCGGCAAAGATAGTCATAAGAACAATGAGATGCAACAGTTTCAAATACCTTGGCATTTTAAAAAAGACGACTTGCTGTTTCAGTCGATCTACTGATTATATGCAGTAAGTCAACGAATTAATTTCAACTTCGTTCACTTCACTCAATCTTAGCCTCCAACTGTCTCCAAATTATTTGACTCCCCAAATCAATCAAACCTTAGCAAATCGTTCCTTCTATCCAATCTGAACTTATTTGATTTCTAGTTGAAATAAAGGTGCAGCATTCTTTGGAAGCTCGCTTTTGTATAAAATTTCTTCTCTACGTAGAAGCAGTTTGCTAAATTTAGCGCATAATTTTTACTTTTTGACCTGGCAATGTCATCCAGAAGTCTTAGAAGTGCAGTCTCTGATACGCTCGCAGTTGAGAATTTAGATTTACAGTTAATATGAAAAATAAAAATTCGATATTTCTGGAATCTTTTATGCAATTTTGGCTCTCTCGATGATGGGCGAAATATTAAGAGTACGTAAGCTATGTGACCGTTTCTGATAAAGAAAATCAAATTTTTGTGCTATGAAATTTTGAACCATAATTACTTCTTCCTAGAACGTCATGTGATTGTTGTTTTGTTCTGCTACTCGCTGCCAGGTAAACCATGAAGAGCGAAGTTGACACCGAAAGAGGCGACAGGATGCTCGATCTTTCGCTGCTTTTTAAAACAAATTTACCGTAAAATCGAACTGCAGCCGATCGGTGAGAAATCTCTTAATGTGGAAAAGTAGAAAGTCTATGATTAGGGGAAGAGATTCTTCACTGCTCATAAATATCGCCGAAAATAATGCTCACAAAAAATTTCAGAATTGCATTCATTCCTCTAAATTTTATGTGTTTAGATTTGCAATTTTGCTTACATTCCTCGAAATGCGACGATAATTTGATTGTACACAATTAGGAGTAATAGGGCGGTGACTGCTTGATGAATCATTTCGAAAAATAAATGATTCACTGAAAATGCGGCAATTACATCAGAAACGGACAGAGTTTCAACTGTCATGCTTATTATTGCGATAGCAGCAAGTGGTAGAATTACTATTCATTATTACTAGTTTCGAAATCCAAGCTATCTAAGCTTGCGACTAATAACGACTAGCGCTGCTTTTTAAAACAAATTTACCGTAAAAGCGTTTTTCTCGCAGAATGATTTATCGCGATGCATCTCGAAACCCGAAATTTTTAACCTTAGCAAACTAACGCCTTACCGTTGCAAACCTTTCGCTGCAGTTGGAATGGTACGGGCACTTTCAGCTGCCACTCTCCATCTCCGCTATCCCCGTCCTTTTCTTTACTTTTTCCGTTATTTCTTAGTGTTTCACCATGAAATTTTCATACCAATTTCTGTTTCTTTCTCTCTCAAGCACTTCCGTCCAATCACTTTGCTTCCGTAAGTGTCTTTTATTGTTTTGCTGCTTAATTCTCATCAGTATAAGTGAACCTGTAGCTTCCAATGTATTTTTGTTTTTGTCCATTTTTGCCATTTTCACACCTTCAAAACATTATTTCTCGCTCTTATCGTTGTTGTTGTTTATTCGACTGTCATGTTTGAATGTAATGGAAATCCGAAATAATGAAACAGTTAAATTCAAACTACAGATATTAAACCGAAATTACAGATTGTTGGATTTAATAAAAAAATTGCTGTTTATTTTCCTGTATTGTTCTTATAATGTCCCGGCTTTTATGTTCATTTGTTCACCATCATTTGATTTGAGTGTCTTCAGTATTTTTTCATTTTCGCAGGAAAATAGTAAATCAGTTGAAATAGTATCAATGTCATTATTTCAGCCTTTTCGGTATAATTGTTTTAATCCTCATGAAATTATTTTAGTTTTGTTATGTGCTGTAGAAAGTTAGCATAATTTTTAGCTGGAGCACTTCGAAGGACAAAAAAAACAATGGCACTGACGTAATCGTTCATTGCATTTCTGATGGAGCGAGTAAAAGAAAAAATATTCACTCGAGCGATTGTGTACGGTAATACTGCTCACTATTTGGGTAAAAAACGAGAAGAAGATGGGCATACTCATGAGTGGACGGTATTCGTGAAACCTTATTACAACGAGGATCCGGCAAAGTATATCCGAAAAGTGCAGTTCAAGCTGCACGATTCGTATGCTAATGCAACACGAAGTAATTTCTTTTTCTGTGATCAGTGGACTTCCAGTTAGACTATTATTTTTTGGTTTTTTTTCAAGTACTAATATTTAGCAAAATATTCATTCTGCTAAATATGTAAAAAAGTATAAAACTGAAGTATCACTTCTTTTAATAGTATATCTAACTTTTTAGTGGTCGAAAAACCGCCATACGAAGTGACAGAAACGGGCTGGGGTGAATTTGAAATTCAAATTCGAATATATTTTGTCGACGTTAATGAAAAACCAGTAAGGTTTCAGTGTTTTGGTCTTCCTTTTACACACAAATTAAATATTTACTTATTTTTTAACCGATTTAGTGTTTATAATTTATCTGTTTGCTATCATTTGGTTGCGATTGTATTCGTCTGAAATACTGAATTCCGTTATAAAATCTTGTGGTCTATATTTCATAAAGCAAAACGTTCAGTTCTGTGATGTTATTGCTAAATGAAAGTTATAGAACGGAATTTGGAACATGTTAGTCAGCCAAATCTTTTTCTTGTTTTTATGTTAAGGTGACAGCATTCCACTATCTTCGATTATTTCAACCACAAGTTACTCTTCCCAACGGCAAAACTATGGTCGCTGCGGAATATTACGATGAAATTGTAGGTTCTTTTGTAGTATTTTCGTGTGCTGTTCTTACTTAAGCAATCACTATATTCGACTCTCCGAAAGATACAAGTTCACAAATGATGTTATTTTAAATTAGCTCTTCTCTTTACACTTTGATTGTTTTATGATTCAGAATATTTGAATAAACTTTTGTTAATGGTGTTACAGGTATTTCAAGAGCCTACAATGCCTATGTATAAAGTTTTGTCGCATTTAGAGGGACGCAAAGCCGAACCGAGACGCTTTCACACTGATTGTGGGTTGCTTTTGAATGTATTTTTACTTTCCTTATTTTACCTGCAAAATTATTTACCTCCTGATAATTTTGTCATTGATCTTAGTGAGTTTTTAGGGGCCTATGTCTAAGCAACACAAAGTTATGGTTTTTGTAATGTTGTCCGGTGAGCTGAGTAGTGCTACTTATATATTTAGCATCTTCTTTCACTTTTTCTTTTAAACCAAGGAAAAAATTTTTTTCTATTGTTCACTTTTCTCCGCTTCAGTTCCTTTTGTGCGTAAACGAACCCAAGAAATGATAAACAATGCGAGGGGCGAAATAAACAAAGAGATCCAGGATTTGATGGATTCATTAAAAGCTGCTCATGATTTAATTGGAAAATATTCAAAGGAAGTTGATTTATTGGAAGCAGGTGCAGGAAACGCTGAAGACGGTAGTTTTGCATGTGAAAGTAGCGCGCAAAGTGGATCTATATAGCAGTTATCTATGTTATCCTTAATAGCTTTAGCATCACATAAATATATATTTCTTCGTGTATTACTTTTTTTATGCGAGCAATATTTAACAGTGTACTAATTCCAGTGATTATTATTTATTTTGCCATGTTATTTGTTAGGCTGTTGTTTTCAAATGGTAATTTCAATTGTTCCCTTAATTTCATCTTAACTGCAGTCAGTTTTTAGCATACGTATATTCTACTCGAAACCTTTGTATTGTCTCAGATATAAAATGAAGTCATTTTTTTCCTAATCAGAATTTTCGCTTTATCATCAAAATTTTATTGTTATTAGGGGTATTGATGAAAATTTGAGCACTTCATGATTAAATATCTTCGACCATTTTTGAGAGGTTTCAGTATAGCCTAAAAAAGAATCAACTCTGATGGAAATTATGTTTTCCCTTTTTTGGAAATCGTATTAGTTAATCCTCAGGCAGATTGAAATCAGCGTTAGTAAAGCAATGTTTTTTCTTTACTGAGATTGTTTCTCGTCGATTGTTCGATTTTAAAGTGATGTCATCATTTTAAAACTAACGAAGTAACACATTGAAAATTATGTTACATCTCAAAACCAATAGCTCTACTAAAAAGATAGTTTTGATAAAATTGATTTCTGCAGTTTTTCTATATATATATGTAACATTTAAATTGGCTTCATTACTTTTTTTGAACTACTTTTTAAATTGATGCTGAATGGTTTTTGTCATTCACAACTTTCAATTGCATGAAATTCTGAGTTTGAATGTTAAAACATTTGAATGATTGATAGACGTAAAAACCTAAATTGATAAAATCATTTTTTGAGGAATCGTCGCGAAATTTCTCTGAAACTACACTCAAGCAAATTTTCATTTCCTTAATATTCACTAATAATGATTCGGGGAATATTTCATATTGTAATTAGTCTTGGAAGAGGAACTGTTTAAATGTTTTCTAGACAAAAAGGTACAACGTGATTGAGTCAACATTCCAAAAAATTATCTTTACTGAAGGGTAGAAATATTTTAAGAATTTCATTATTCCTACAAAAGAATGCGTCATGTCATCGCAATAACGACTGTTCAAAAATCTCTTAATATTTTAATGCATCGCATCAAGGAATTTAATTACATGGTGAAGAAAGATACCATCTATCATCCAGTCATCTGCCTTCACAGTGATCATCCACAATAAGTGCTGCTTCATTTTAAATAACTTTTTCATTCATGTCGATCATAATTGGGCATCAAAGCGTTTTATTATTTTTCGGTTTTGTAGAAGAAACTAGCAAAAATTCAACGTTTTAAAAAAATGAATTGATAAGAGAAATCATTAATAATCTCATAGTTTCAATTTTAAATTTTAGTACTCAAATTAATTTCAGTTTATTTGTGTTAAAATTTATTTGATTAAATTGAATTATGCGAGCTATAGCTAAAATATCTTTAATTTTTTGTGGAAACAAGAGTATCCGAACTCTACGATAACTGCATTACGATTGGCTGACCAGCGAAAACATATCGTCAAAAGTAAAGTCTTCAGCGAAATTGAGCTAGAAGAAATGCAAAAAAGCTGTGAAACTGAAGTTCAACCACTTCCATAGAATTGTTCAATAACATCTGGGGAAACCGAACAACTTGAAGTCGATGCAGAAGAAAACATGAACTAGTGACCTTACTGTTAAACAACAGGAATTGAAGGATAAAATACTGGCACACGCTGCACTAAATGTAGAAAAGAGAAGACTCCCTAGTTTGAAGATGGTACCTAGAAAACAATCGGCAGCATTGATGAAGGACGCAAATTCCAGACTTTCAGCAGTCCAAATACTATTTGTCGAACAGATAAACCAGCTTGCCTTTAGTACAGCAGTAATAGTTACGGAAGAACTAGGGATTCCACTATGGAAATCATCTAGTAAAGCTGGAATTCAAAATCAAAAGACTCCAAGCGGATGCGAGTAATTTAAAAAACTTGCAAAAGCGCAAGCTGAAGAATGGTAATATCAAGAATTATCTCATCAAAAAATATTTGCTAGGTACAAGAAAAATTGGAGAAGCATCAAAGATAGAAAACAACAAATAACAGACAAAAAAATTGAACGATACAAAGCTAGAGTCATCCAGTACAAAGAAAACTGGTTGCTCCAATCAGATCAAAGAAGATTCTAAGAAGGTTTGAATCGGAAAGTTGAGGCAACAACCGAAACTCCTGATAAAAAAATAACAACTGTAGCGGAAAGTAATTATTTTGTTTTAGTTTGTTTTGAGTTGCTTCTGTTGCACTGCGATTGAATTGTTCCCCGGTTAGATTTCAGTATTTCTTTCCGCGACCAGATTAATCTTGTGCGTATCTGCCCGAGCTTATGTTCTGGCGAGTCCACGTTTCCAAGTAGAATTTAGATCAGTGTCAGTTATTGATCCGTGACACAGCAGTAGAGCAATCGATTCCGAACTTTCGGTAGTGGGCCGTCGCTGTTTGGTTGGTTTCTTGGGATGTGGTAGAGTGAGTAGTCTGTGGCGAATTGTATAGAGAGATTGTGTAGAGCCTGGACAGATAACCTCAAACTTAAACCTTTATTCGGGTAGAATAATGAACAATGAACGAATTGGCAATAAAGAATACAATAAACAATGATCGCGTCGAATAGTATATAAATTGATAATAAATCCAAGTTAGTTGTGAAGAATTTGTCATCGGAGCGATAGAGATAGTCGTCGCCAATTCCAGAAGTGAATTGGTAGTTACAATCCACTGTTTATATACAAATCTTTCCATTGACGTGGGCCAATCAGATCGGGACACATCATACTTGACTAGATGTCGGGCAGAAGGACATCAGAAATTTCACATCCTTGTGGCTTTAGTTTCGTCTTTTTTGGCGAAACTCCTGACTCGAGAAATGTAACGAACAAAAGAGTAGCTGTGATAGTTCTGTTTGAGCGATCAATGTTGTATAGGTGGTATTGCTCCATCTTCGTTATCTTCCGGTTCAATATTTGCTCAGCTACTGTGCTGTTCGTCACTATCGGCTCCAACTTTTCAGTTCACATTCTTTCTGGCTTTGCATCTTTGCGAGTGTTAGTACATAGCGCTGAATCATGTCTTCCTTTGCAGTGGAAGCATAATTTCTTCTGTTGTTTAGAATCCTTTGCAATGTGACCCTTTTAAAAACAGTTTAGGCATACTTCGAGTGCCTTCAAGCGTCCGTTGATTTGCTGCCTAGTAGAATTGGCACTCGTCATTCCAATGATCTTCGTTGCAAAATGTACAAGGTATCCGCTTTTTGTTGCTTTTAGCATTTTTTGTCGTGTTTGTGACCATACTATTGTTTGACTTGGATTGCTTGATTGTAGCCAAAGCAGACGTCTACTATTGCGCGGGTTATGACTCGACTTCTTTTTGATTGGTCGTTCATTTACATCACTAGAGGTTTCGCTTTCTTGGCTCATTACTTCGGACTAATTCTTCCAGGACTTGTCGGAGATTACCAACAGACCACGATTCATGCTTCTTTTCCTTTTTGTAAACTTTGTCAAGCTGGTAATCTGCTTTTAACAATGGTTTCAATACGAGGATGTTCCAAACAATCACCCATTGCTTCCAACTGTCAAAGTATTTTCTCCATATCTTCAACGACCGTTGTACAGAAAATAGTTCTTTCTTTTCTGTCAAGAGTTGGTTTTGTCTGTTACAAATTGTCGAATACTTGATGAGTGATATCTGGAGTGAGATATCAATAATGCCCATCTTCTAGTAGACAGTGTTACCTTTTCGCAGTGTAACGAACGTAAGCAATATATATGCAGATATTGCTGTGTAACGAGCGTAAGCGAAAGTTGCTTTTGTAGTGAGCTAGCGAGAACCTCAAACATGGGTAATTAAACCTTTATTAAGAAAACAAATACGTACAATGAACGTAATAAAGGACACGTTAAGTAGTAATAAAAAAAAGACATAGTAAAAACGCAATAACAAGCAGACCAAATCCCAACGCCACCGGTGAAAGTCCAAACACCGTGAATGAATGATTGGTTGAGTAGAGGAGTGAGGTATTTAGATACCAAAAGTGGGGTAAGATTTTGTGTGTGTGGAAGGGCGTGTGGATATAAATTATGAGTTGTACAAATCGATCATTATGTGACTCACTGGTAGATGAGTTGCCTGCAGTTGGCTTTTAGTTAGGTCAAAGATTGGATTTTCTGTACCACACTTAGGCAGGCAAGTGATTGTCGGCAAGCTAACATGTTGGAAAACTTATGAGTTGTACAAATCTATCATTATATGGATGAAATAAGGATATTCATTGCCAGAAAGCTTATCTATTACTTCGGCTCACCACTGAATGTTGGTAGTCTCTGGTAAATTACTGTTTGGAGATATATTTGGGGTGAATTGGATCGCCACTTCCTTCTGTTCATTCATGTTTTTGCTGGATTGGTGTTTGCTCTGACCAGGTACTGTTTCTAGGTGATCGTTCCTTTAATCGTTGCAACTGCCACATTGTTGGTTGAGTATGTTCGATGTACATAGTAAGTCTTATTTTGGCTGTTCGAGCTTCTTCAATCAAGCTTAAAATTCCTGCTTCGTCTTCAGTCATTGCAGCATATCGTTGATTTTCTTTCTTACGTTCATTGGGTGGTAATTTCTATTGGAATTCAAGCCACTTTTTGATTCTTTCCACTGTCGTTATGTATTGTTCCACTTGTAGTAGTTTTTCTTTGAAATTCCTTCCTTGCTTTTCGTATGCCTAATATTGTTCCTCTTCCGATAATTGGAAATCCTGTTCTTCGATCCTTTGTTCTTTAATCTCGCTAAACGCTTTGATGAGTCTCCCTTTTGTAGGATCAGCGCTTAAAGCGAAAAAAAATTGTTGTCGGTTTCTCCCGCCTCGTGGCACCAAATATGTTGTGGATTCCCAGCGAATTGGTTATCGCAGCTATTGTTGTTCGTTGCACGAAAGCTCGAACTTGGGTTATAAACCTTTATTCGAATACGAAATAAAACAACGAACGCGTTAAAAATGCGAATACGGTAAAATAGGTAAAAAGTGGTATTAAATCCAATGTAGTAATGAAGAGATTGTTGTTGTTGGAGCGGCAGAGATTTTCGTCGCTGGAGCGGTAGAGATTTTCGTCGTTGGAGCGGTAGATTGTCGTCGCTCCAGTTGTGAACTGATTGAAAAGAATGATCTGGAGGTACAATGTCCACGGGTTATATACATATCATTCCATTGACGTGGGCCAATCAGATCGGGACACGCCATACTTGACCAGATGTCGGGCAGACGTACATCAGAAATTTGACATTGTGACGCCTAGAGACCTTGACAGAAGCACATCATGAATTCGACATTGTGGCGCTATCTTTACAGTGTCAGTTATTGAACAGTGACACTGTTGTAGAACGATTGAGTCCGAACAGCAACAGTCTACTACTGAAAGTTCGGA
>JABVXS010000608.1:0-27032 GCA_013365335.1 Madathamugadia hiepei
CAATGATTTTATTGTCGCCTTGCCCATTGCAATTCTCCTCGAGATTTCTGCTGTTGGCTTAGCCTCATTACTTATCATTGAACCAAGTAAGGTGTAGTGAAGGAGCGGTTACGGATGACTAATTTCTTATGGAAAAGTAATGATAGCAAAAGACTGCTTAATCCATTCTCAGGCTTAGCTCATAGAAACTGTTTTTGACAAAAACTGAATGGAAAACATATTTCCTGCTCTTAAACTTCAAAAATTTTCCTCTCTTACTTTTTTTCCCTACTGCTCGTTCCAGGCTGTTTTCATGTCAAAACAAAGATAAAAACAAAAAGGAAAATATCGCAAAAGCATATTCATTTTATTTCTGATTAGTCAATCAGCACAAAAAAGAAAGATTAACATTCAGTGAACTAAAATTAATGGAATTTCTTGATTTGGCATTTGGTTGCATGAGAAGTGATCGTTGCTCACAGATTACTGGTAATTAAAATGGAAATAAACAATGAGCATACTCGGAATGCAGCGATGATGGTGAGATAAAAGCAAAAAGTAGTAGTGACAGTTGGTGAAATGGTCTTTGTGAAAAGATTTATTGAATTGGCAAGAGGAAATGTTGTTTGCACGAAGAAAATAAAATTGAAAAGATCAACAAAGAAATCGCATCTTTAAAAGACTTTGTCGTGTGTTGGAAGATAAGAAAAGTAGCTGTTAAATACAGGTAATGTAATGTACACTTCGATGAAAACCTGTCGAAACCATATATGAGAGTTAATGAAAGAAATTGCACCCATCTGATTTAATCCATCCGACAACTGACCCCCTTGGATCTCTTGAAAATGAAGTGGATATTGTTGTTTCACACAGTGGTTACAAACGGCTACCTTTTACCACTGACGCAACATTTATTTTCACCACAGAATTCCAACATCAGGCGTTTGTTGAAGGAAAAGCAAAGCAAGATTTCGCACACCGATTAGCATGAAGTATTCTATTTCCGTTGCGGGAATTCATTGCATTTTTGGGAGAATGCGGTGTCGTTGATGTAACTGAGTAAAAGACGAGTGGAGAATTGTACAGTGAAAGAATTTGGACAAAAATGTATTCCATCATGACATTGGTTATAGAGGTCCTGAAAACCGGTTTGCTTGAATTGAAAAAAATCATGTTAATTCAAAAGTTGGCGAACAACAGCGAGAGAAAGAACTTCGAAAAAGCCCCACAAGCAAATTGAAAAGATGACAACGAGAAAAAATTCATTCTTGAAGCATCTTGCTGTAATGAGAAGATCACAAATTATCATCACTGATATTCCTGATAATAGTGACCAGAGTCCAGAAATTCTGCATATCATGAAGTTTGCATTAAAATTTTCCGAAATACCACCTAGCCCTTGGTAAACATTGGTCCGTCTTCATGGTCAGAATTTGAGAGACTGAAAAGGACCATCTGACCTCGCGGAAATGTAGACGATCTTACAAAACCATTGAAATCATTGAGCCCAATCGGAATATTCCAGAAATTTAACCAATAGTCTATTATGCATCACTCAAACAGTATCGAGAGTTTTTTTATTAAAACTACTTTTAACTACTTTTATCATTCTCGACAAAATTCAGAGTATTTTGGCAACTGAAATTAAAAAATCACACCTGAAGGAATGCCTATTCTCCTTGACGATTTTTGCGATTCAGGTAGGCATCTACACAATCCTTGATGATTTTTACGATTCAGGTAGACACGTGCTCGTCAAATTATTTGAAAAACTTGTAAAACTGATACTTATTCTGTCTTTCTCTATTCAGACGTTCAGGGTAAATAAGTATTGCTGAGGCATTCTTGATCAGAGCGGAATTCACAATGATTACAGTTTTTCAGCTCACTCAAACTCAGGCGGCATATTCGTTCTATTTATCTTTTCACTCTTACCGCCGGAACAACAAGTCAAGAAAAGATCTTTTTCATATAAAAGAGATGACAAGACAGATTAGTTACCAATCAAATTTTTGTAAAACCAGAAAAAATAAAAAATGCACAACTGCGCAATTCTGCGCTTCAGAAGACACAGATGACCCCAGGGTATACTAAATTTTGCGGACGAAATTATGCATGAGAAGTAATATCTGCTTTCTTCGGGATTGAATTTCCATTTTACAAGTCAACAGTTTTCCTAACATTATCCATCCATTGCATGAGCAAACTTGGAATTTCGAAAACGCGGAATCCAGTCTTGGAAAGTTGGAAACCCAACAAATGGTTGGTAAAACAGTGATATCACTGACAACAGACAATAAAAATTACGGTTTGATCTAACAGTCAAAGAACGGTAAATCACTATGCAAAAACGATCCCTCTAGATTTTCATTATTCTGAAATGTAAAAGTAAATTAATCTATTTTTAGTGCATTGCATCCATATCAACTTCACCCACTTGGTTGAATTATGGTAAATCTGCCTTATTATCAATTCAGCTTTCAACTTTTCACTTATAAAAGTTTCAATGCTAGGTTGAACACCTGTTAAAAGTAATATTCGCGGTGCCCACTTATTAAGAGCAAATTGCAGTGTTTGCTAGTTGTTAAATTATCCTCGCTAGGCTTCAAAAATTTTGCAGTTATAGGAAGCTACTACCGAAAGTTTGCATCACACACTCGGCAAATTGGCATCCAATATTTCACAGCTTTCATCGGCTGATGTTGAAATTACAATCAATATACAACCGGAAATAAGCACAGCGTTCTGTTTTTTCTAAATACCATATATTGAGTTTGGAAGGCAAAAAGGATAGTTGTGAGGACAGAGACCATCTGATGGAAGAAACGTTCGTAAGTTGGAAAAGTGGGAGGGAAGCGGAACATGAGGTTGCAGGAGGCTAGATTTCATGCCGATTTCGATCAAGATTGCTTTTACAAATATCTTTAAGCATCTTTTTTAGGAGCCGGACAAGCTTCAGTGGTAAGTTTTAGATTTTGTGCATGATTTCAATTTCTCCCTCATACTTTTGAACATCGGCAACCGTGTCAACACTGTACATCAAATTAAGATGATCCATCGCTATCCTTTTTTTTCGCAATGTGTCGCATATCCGAACTAGCATTTTCTTTCCAGATCACCCAACATATAATTCGGGAAATTTTGGGTCAGTCATTTATTCGACTATCATTACGAGTCACATTAAATTTAAAAGAACTTCCATAAAAAAAACAACTAACGAGTTTTTATTTCTTTGGTTTATCTTCTATAATTTTTTTATTTTGCTTATTTAGTTTACTTTTTTGGATAATATTTTGAAAAGATATAGGATTTTTAGGCGGATTACTCGGTCTTTATCTTTCACAATCTGGAGCTAGTGGGATCGATTTTTTTTCCATTATTGTTTAAATACTTATACGAATTCCACCGTTAAGCTGAACTTTTCAAACTTTTAGGCCAGCAAACAGGATGAAATCGCTCGGAAAACTTTCAAATCCAGAATGTGTTAGCTCAGAATTCTTCTGACAACTTCCCTCCTGTTCAATAAGATTTTTGACATAAGAGACACGGCGAAATCATTCTGAAATGAAAAAAATCTCGTGCAGATCGGCTGAAACAAGAGCATTTTGAAAGCTACCATCCTTTAACTGTTAAATTACATTGTATCATGCATTTTAAGATGTGCTAATACTTTACCCAGGTCTTTTCAATCTCTACCTACGAACACCTGCTTTAACATAACGCCTATTTTTGCATTTCTTTTAGCCATCAGCTGAGGATGCCAATGAACTGAAAACTGCCGAATTATTTCCAGAAGCACGTATAACATACGGCTAAAACAATGAGGAAACTCATAAAATTGTTTCAAGAAATCACTTCGAAATAGTCAAGAATGAGTTTAAATATTTGACTATCGAACCGGACAACACAATTCCTTACAGATGTAGATGCCTACCTAATCCTGGCTTCGCTTTTAATAAATACACCAGTTATCTCAGAAATACAAATCCTTAAAGAGTCCAGTCATCGTAAAGTTTTCCGAGAAATTCCACTCTTAACCGCAGTTTCTCATCACACCCTTGGCTAACAAATCTAAATGATCCAAATACAAGATGTAAACATCAGTGCTACTGTTCAGATTTCTAGCGAAGTATGTTTTAAGAACAATGAAAAGTTATTAGTCGAGTATTTTTGATGTGAGAAGCAAATGCAGTTGGAAATGTATAGATTCAGAGCTACTCCCCAAAAACTCAAGAGAATTAACCACTTCTACGTTTTGTATTTATCGGAAAATGACTGCAAAACGTCTTGTTCTATTATACTCTCCAATAGAAACATTTATTTTCAACGGAAAAACTGAACAAAAAAATTAGAACAACATCTGATGGGGGTAATGATTTTTACCCAATGCGAATCTCGAACCCAAATAACCAAAAATGTATTTCTTTTCCGGATGTTTTCGAATCACCTCCAACACCACGCTATCTACAGCTCTCTGATCTGCTTTCCTCTTATCCGATACGGTGTACTCCTAAAATCAAAATCAACTGTATTCAACACACCGTAAACTATTAGTATCATCAAAATTACTGGCAAACATTTGCGGTAATGCACAATGTGTTATTTTATAACTTTTAATGCAGTGCTACGGAACACTATCCGATGTAGTAAGATTTTTCTCCGAAAGATGAAACAAAAGAATCAACCAAAAGATAAATTACAGGCTAACAAGAGCATTAGAAAATGTAGACTTACAGCAGTCCCCTGCGTAAATATACTTGCATCGCCTTTTTTCGGTGCTTTTTTGGCACTAAACCTTCGAAAATAAGCATCATCAATGTGTTCTGGAACTTTCAACCCAGATAAATCAATTTTCGTTTTCGTTGCGATTACAAAAGCTTGGGCTATGCGTCGCAATGGAGTAGAATTCAGTTTCATCGGCCCTGTAACACGCCGAGGTGTACATTACGAAAGATATCAACATACAAAACGTAATTAATTCATCCACAAAATGTATAAAAACAAAACTGTTGAAGCTTTTTTGAGGTCCTGCTTACGACTGACAGCATGACCTCACCCAATAAAGACTCTTTTATTTAGCTTTCACAGACGACTGACCATATCATACTCGATAAAATCAGTGCTTTTGAAAGCATTTATAGCAGTGAACTCCTCTACTAAGATGGCAAAAACTACCTGTAACGAGCAAAAGACCTGACTTTTCCAGCTGTTTCAGAAAGATGACACGCTTTCCTTTATGTCGCCCAGCCAGTATTATCAGAACGGTACCAGGTGTGATCGATTGTCGTAGGGAAGTTTTTTTGGAAGACCGTCTTGGTTTCTGGATGTTCTTGCATTCTTTCAGATATTTGGGCTAAAAAACTGATTTACTAGAGTAAAATACCATCCAAACCACTAATTTCATTTTCCAGAAAAAAAAACAGGTCTGCATCCATACATGGAAACTAAAAAGAGCAAATAACAGACCATCGCAAGCATTCACTATGCACAAATAAATATGACTACGAAGGGTTGGGACATGGTCAGTGGCTACTAATCAAAGAAACACATCAATAGACAGGGGCCCTAAAATTTACTGAAAACAAAAAGTTCCGCACCTGCTTTTTGATGAAGATTTTCCGCTCTTTACCATTCTTTTCACCCCCAATCGGTTTCACAATAAACTTTGCTTTGCGCTCTACTTTATTCTCAACAGCTGGGTATGGCTTCATGGCATATGCACCACGTTTTGCGTACATTCGTGCAGCAGAAAATCGCATAACTCCCGGTGTTACTTCATAATTGTGTCTCATACGCGGCACACGTTTTTTCGCCAACATTGCTTTGAAACTGCAAAAAATTAAACACTAAGCCTGGAAATGCATAAGTAAGCAACAGAGCTAGGCAACTACAACAAATATTCAATGAGAAAACTACGAAGACGCATACATTTTTACAGTTTAAGAAAACATAACGTGCTGTAAGCACCTGCAAAAGCGAAAAACTAAATAATATTAATGAGACCACGCACCCTACCCAAACCCAATCCACACACCCAACAGTTTTGATGTTATTCCAACTAAGATATAGGAAACTTCTAACATGAGACTACCGTATTTCAGAAGATATCAGAGGACCTTCACAAGGTATAGCAGCACAATTTCAATTTAAATTATCTGATATACCGGATTGCACGGGTAGAAGATTGATTGTCGTTTATAAAGCACGAATTTACAGGAAATGCAACGCTACGCATATTTGACCTCTTCAAGCAGTCAAATGAAAACTATAGTGTTTCGATGTTTCCACGATCGTTGCGCTGTTCCACGAGTTATCGACGATCCAGAAGGAAAGATGCATCCAGTAACAGATGCTGGATACAGATATCGTTATCATCGACCAGGTGTTGATCCTTTGCCGCGTTTATCGAACTGCAAGGTGCCAGTACATAAGCCTGATTATAAAGTGCGCGACTGTTGGTCTCTGTCGCAAGCAAGGTATTTTTGAGCTTCTTACTATATGAGGACAGTGATGAATTCAGATAGCGGTTGCTCAACTTTCTTACTTTATGTGGGAACTGATGTAGGTGCTCATCCTCATTTTATTATTTAAGCGAGCAGTTGAAGCGTTGAACTGCATTAGTTAAATATAATTCTATTTAATATGCTACATATGACGACAGTGATGAATTCAGATAGCGGTTCCTCAACTTTCTTATTTTATGTGAACTGTTGTAGATTCGGTGAGAATGATTATATTGATTTATTGGGTGACGGTAGTATCCACCCAGCTCAGCTACAATACCACGTTCCATCGTGGCTTCGTGGTTTTCCGGGCCAGCATCGAGCCAATGAACTGGTGAAGTTGATTCATTTTCGAAATTTGTATAAGGAGAAGATGCAAATCAATTCCCCTCGACGGTGGTACGAATTGCAAAAAAGAATCAAATATTTGCTTCAGAAGCATAATTACTACAAGCAAGATGAATTAAGGGATGAACGACAGCTTGGTTTGTGGGAGGAGAAACCGGACTATTTCTATAAGGACAAGTCCAGGAGGAGCTATCAAGACCTAATCTGATTTCGTTTTCGAATTCAGTGATTATCTTAGGTTCAAGTAAATTGTAGTAGGAGAATGTTTAAGATCAGGCTATTAGTTCATGAGTAGTAGTGACTACATTCAGTGCTTCTTTAAGTGGATCATATGTTAGGGAAATTTGCTGTTTCTTTTAACTTCAGAAGTTTTGCTTAGTTCTTGTATTTTTATGCCGCTGGTAAAGTATAACCCAACCTGTTACTCAGCGATTTTCATTTATATTTTAAATTGATGTCTGTGTTGTGGTTTAAATTGATATTTATGTCATTTTCAGTGCTCTGATTTAGCAGGTTGTGGATTTTAAATTATTGTTTTGATAATAATAACTGCTGTTGATAATTCTTAACTCTTGTTTACGCTTTTCGTCATATAGTTTTTAAGCAATTTTATCTGATAGAAAACAGATTCATGATGAAACAAGGGAAAACTTTTAAGTTTTTCCGTTGTTCGAATAGCTTAAAATATCCACATCCCGTTTGTTCCGTTTACTTTTATTGTTTTAATATTTTATGTATTTCACATTGGGTATGAATTGCGTGAAATTTGCGATTTCAAAAATGCGAAGAAATAAAAATTAAAAAATTTCAGATAGCATGGTGGTTCGAGCTAGTGATATTGACAAAAATTTCTTCACTCCACGAGACTATCAGGTATACATCAGAATTCTTAATTAAATTTAGTAACCTTTACCACCATTGTTAGTAGAAACTGTTATTCGCCCGATCTTATAAATTCCATTAGTGATGTTTTTTGTAATCCTTTACCCTAAATTTATAGTGCAGTTATAGTTATGATTAATTGATGTTACCAGTTTTTGTTAGCGATCTTATTTTTTCAATATTACATTGTATTGGACCGTCGAATTGAGATTGTTGAGGTCAGTGCAATATAGGTTATATGTTTTTACCTATGATTTAGAAAGTCGAGCCAGTACATTTAGCCTGGAATTTTTAACTCAATTTTCAAGGTCGAGTTGTTGGATAAAGCATGTAAAAGAAATATTATTGTCCCTCTCGGAACTGGTACAGGCAAAACTTTCATTGCTGTATTGCTAATAAAGGAGTATACTAGCAGACTGGTGATGCCATGGGAAAATGGTGGCAAGCGGGCTTTTTTCCTAGTTGATAAAGGTGGTATCTTTTTGTTTTGACATTTTTATAACTTTGAATTTTAAAGATATAAAGGATTTTGTGAAATCAGAGACAAAAAATTTAGTAGGTTTCAAGTATTATTGTCTCTCTCGGAACAGGTACAGGCAAAACTTTCATTGCTGAATTGCTAATCAAGTTGGAATGTTATTGTTGCAAAAATTGAAAATTTGTAAGCTATCGAAAATTTGCTTTAAAGTTAGAAATAATACTATTTTGATTGGGAAATACCACAATAATAATTGACTAGTCTCACAAATTTACATAAAAATTTATGATGGAAGGAGAGAAAATGAGTTAGCTTGCAAGCTGCTTCACTGAAACACTCTAGTTACTTAGTTTTTCAGTTTCGCTGGTTGCGCAGCAAGCAGCACATATCGAACATCATACAACGCTAAGTGTGGGGAAAATGCATGGGCATTTGAATCAAGATATTTGGTCTAAACCTGCCAAATTCGAGGCATTCATTGCTTTGCATGAAGTAAGTCCATTCTTTTTCTGGGTGTTGGAATGTTATTGTTACAGAAATTGAAAATTTGCTTTAAAGTTAGAAATAATACTATTTTGATTGGGAAATACCGTTTTTATCATTTGTGAAGGCGCTTTAGCATCCTGATTTTTCTTTTAGGTTACAGTATTAACTGCTCAGATCTTTTTGGACTTACTTGATCATGGTTTCTTCAATATGTCAAATGCTGCTGTAATCATCTTTGATGAATGCCATCATGTATTAGGTAGCAAGCACCCTTATCGATTAATCATGCATCGGTATGCACAACTCACTGAAGGTACTTGTTTAAAAATTTCAAGAATGCTTCCGTTTAATTTGTTGACATGTGAATGGGAAAATTTCTTTGAAGTAAGAGAAGTAAAGAAAAATTTTCTTTAGTAATAAATTGCCTTGTTTTTCGAATAGAAATGAGTATGTATTCGCTACTTTGCTTGTCAGTGGCAGAAAAAAAATACTTGTTTAATTGCAAGAAAAATGTATTATCATGTTGTGTCAATCATTTTGCAAGAACTTCTGAATATAGGTTTGTTGTTGCAGAGTTTTAGCTCTTATCTTTCCAAACAATTTTCCAGTTGAAATGAGAATTGCTTGAGAAAATCAGAGCTAAAAACAGCAATTATCAACAATAACGCCATTCAAATTACAGTATGTATGAACAGTGTCACCAGAAAATTAGTTAGAACCATGTCTGCTTAACATTCATTTATGCAGTTTTGCTAAATTACAGTGGATCGTCCTCGAATTCTCGGCCTTACAGCATCTCTAATCAACAGCAAAATACCGCCGAATAATTTAGAGCAACTTTTGGAAAAATTAGAAAGAATAATGTATAGTTCTATTGAAACAGCGAGTGACTTAGTCTCTGTAGGTTTTAACTGCTTCGTTTTCAACATTATGAAGAAAAGTACTTTTTCATTACTGTTTTCAAATATTGAAATGTATTTTATTGTGAACAGAAGTTTGGAATTTCCTATTATTATTAGCGATTACTCTGTGAAAGTTTTTGGACATGCCAAGGTACGTAATGAAGGTATGTAATAATGTCAAGTTATTAAGTGAAAGTGCATTCAGATTTCTAAATATGGGGCTAAACCGAAAGAATATGTTATAATGTGCCACGATTTCTTCTGTTGTACGTGCGAAGTTAGCAAAAAAATTGTTCTTAATCTGGTAGTTTTTCCTTTCCGTTTTTATTTCCATCATTCAACTATCTCATAATTTCATAACATTCCGAAGTTTTATTTTGTTGATGTTAAGTTTTTGTGGATTTTACTCTTCCAGTCAAAATTGAACAAAATTGTTTTGGTTACAGTTAATAGTGATTTTCTCTGCGGTAACTTTGAGCATAAGATTTCAGAAAAAAAAAATCAGGGAGTTTGCGATTTGGAAATCAAGCAGCTTCTTCAGAAAAATTGTTTTCGAATTTATAAATCGATTCTAATTTAGGAAAGCTTGCGTGCATTTTGTATGAAATGTACCGAATTTCATCCAGAATTTGATGTTGATCCAAGAAAACCTGTACTTGAAGCAGTTAATCGAACTTATTCTGTTTTGGAACAACTGGGACCATGGTGCGCGTGGAAAGTTTGTCAGGTGAATTTATTTTGTTCAGAGTGCTGTGAGCTAAAAATATTGTTGAAAATCTCCAGTCCTTCTATTTCACGGTCATTATACTGGACGGTATTCATTGCTTGTCACTTGTTTATATAAAAGCATTGCAATCAAATTTATCACATGTGTTTTTTTTTTTTTGCAGTTATTTCAACGGCAACTAAACAAACAATCGAGGCAAGGTTTCTTGCCCGAAAAGCAAGTCGTTTTCCTGCAAATGGCTTGCACAACAATGCGTTTTATAAAACGTTTGCTAGATGCTAAAGTTGCCAGCGTACGGTGTTTCAGTGACATGAAACCAATACTGCCGGATCGTTTATCACGATTATTTGAAATTTTGAAATTCTTCAGCCCTTCGAATATGGAAAAAGTGGATCCACATTTTGCATTTTGCGGTATCATCTTTGTTGAACAGCGATATGTTGCATACGTGTTAAATGTAAGTTTCCATGGTTATTTGTATTGTTTTTTTGATATGCATTATAGTTTTTGTCGTGCTATTGTTTTGGACCTTTCAGACTTTGATAAGGGCAATGTCACGATGGGACAGTGATAAATTCGGGTATCTGGTTTCGGACTTCGTTATTGGATACAACAGTTCCAATATCGGTGCAGAAGAAACAATGGCATTGCATAAGAGACAGGAATTGGTAAATTACTTTTTTTCCATTTTATGTAATCATTTAATAATGGATTGATTTATTTTTTGGTCGAGTCCTATTGACATATGATTTTAATGAAGAAACAAACTGCAGGTTTTACGCAAATTTCGTCAGCATCATTTGAATCTGTTAGTTGCAACAAGTGTTCTGGAAGAGGGCGTCGATGTAAGGCAGTGTAATGTGGTTATCCGTTTCGATCGGCCTACTGATTATCGTGCTTACGTTCAGGTTGAAATGATTTCATTCTTTATCATGAAGTTGGTTTCTGGATAAAAATTTAAGATGCTGATTTTTATGTTAGTCGATTGATTCGAAGTAATTTCATAATTTAAATTGAAGAACGGAAGTTTCAGTTTTTAAATCGGAAGCTCTGCTTTTTCCATATTTCAGGATTTAAGTTATGTTTGCTGAAGGTTTATTTTACAACCATAATTTGGAAAAAAAAACAAGACGCCGTGCAGTAGAATTTTATCAATTTTAAACTTTCCTTACAAAACGATGTAGTGGTTTCATTAGTCTTTGAAGTAGTCTTCTTGAAGCATTCATATTTTTGTTCGTTTAATTCATCTTTTTTAGTCAAAGGGAAGAGCACGAAAAGAAGATGCAAATTATTTTCTACTGGTCGAAGAAAGAGACCGTGAACAGTGTTTCCGTGATTTGAAAGATTTCCTGCAAATTGAAAAAGTATGGATTATTTGCAAATTATTTCCTTTGATAGCTTCATTTCTCAGAGCAAAAACATTCGAAAATTTATGTCCTTATTCTTATTCAATTGCTTATAAATAATTTCTTGAACTGATAACGATGCTCTTCATTTCTCACTGATAAGAGCATGTTTTGCAAAAAAAAAAAAACAGCAGCGAATTTCAAGATGTTACTGAAACGATATCAAAATATGCATAATCCACCAGAAACGATTTCAACAAATGTCGAGGCAGTGGATGATATCATTGCACCATACACTGTTGAAAGTACTGGGGCTCAAGTTACTTTAACTACTGCTATAAGCCTCGTAAACAGGTTTCTTTTCTCCTTCACTTTAATTAAGACGTTTGAATTTTGTGAAACCACGTTGCACCAGATACTTCAGATAAAGTCATTCGAAGTCAAAATGCCTTTTTGATGAAGTTTTATTTTGAACAGAAATGTAAAGGCTGATGTTACATCAAATCGAAATATATCTGTTTGACATTAATCAATTACTTTTGCAGATACTGTGCTAAACTTCCTAGTGATATATTCACTCGTTTGGTTCCACAAAATACGATTTTGCCGGAAACTGTAAATAAGTTACCTAATTTAAAATGATCGAAATTTTATTATGTTGCTTCAATAAAGTTATTTTCATCTCTCAGCAATTAGAATGGGAAGTTATAGTAAACAGTGCGACATGATTAAACGCAGATTTCTTTATCTTGAAGTTAATTTTTTGGAAATTTCCTAATGATTAGAGTTGTTTTAAGCTATTATAGCATTTCTCTATCCGTGAAAAACTTGTACATCATTTATTAGTAGCTCAAAATTGAGCGACAAAAATTCAGGTGGGTGATCGGGTGATGTATCGAGCGGAATTGTTGTTGCCGATAAATTCACCGATCAAGGAAACCATTAAATTAAAGAAACCGTTGGAAAGCAAGAAGCTTGCACAAATGGCTGTTGCTCTGGAAGTAAGTTAGAATTAGTATTATGTGTTCTATTCACGTTTCTTTTTCAGTTTTTAACCCTTTTTATTCTTTAATTTTCTAATCATTTCATCAATGTTGTGCAAGAAAAGCTAATTCAAATATCCTAGTTAAATTTCTGCTACTTTTCATGTGAAAAGTCTTCATATTATTTGATTCTCTCAGGTGCTGATTTTTAAGACCTTACTGGGCCAAATATATGATCTATGGGATAGTTGCATAGTAATTATCCTTTGGTATCTCTTTTACTTTCAGTCGGACGAGTGTTTAAAATATAATTGAATAGATGGTTTATTGCATTATGAGAAAGTGCATTATTTTTTTCAATGCATTAATTTTCTAATTATGTTTTAGGCATGCAGAAGGTTGCATAAACGGAAAGAGCTGAATGATTACTTACTTCCGGTTGGCAAGGACACCATAATGCTAACAGCACTTGATGAAGATCCAGATGAATTCATTCCAAATATGAATTATAAGGTTGGATCGGCTCGAAGGAGACAGCTTTACGACAAACGTGTGAGTAAATTCAATTTTGTTTCTTAACATCTTACCTAGCTATCGGACAAAAGTTTTGAAAATTAGACTTTACTTCAGTTTCTTGTGACCACTCATATTTCTTTTCAACTTTTTTTAGATGGCGAAAGCACTGCATAATGCTATTCCACGTGCTGATGAAGAGTGCTACATATATGTTATGGAAATGGATCTTATTAAAGCAGTAACTGGTGCTGCGAATCCAAAAAATCGTCGAATAGTAAACCCAATAGATACCCAATTCTGTTTTGGATTCCTTTCTAATAAAGAAATACCGAAAGTGGGACCAGATTTCAGTTATCTGAACTAGCTTATGATTATTTGATCTCAATTTTTTTTTAATTTTGTGAATTTGATTCATTATTATAATCGATCGGCAAAACGAATTTAGTGAGACGGAAAGTTTCTAATAAGAGGAAAGGACATTCAGATTTAACTAGTTAGAACAGGTAAAAATTTTTTTTTCAAATCCAGCTTTTTTAGATTCCTTCGTTTCCGTTATTTCTGCGTCAAGGTCGTATGCAGGCGAACATTTTCCCGGTCAAGTCACGTCTTCTTGTTGACGCTCAGATGCTAGAACTCTTAAAGGCTTTCCATCATTATTTGTTCGATAATGTTCTCCGATTAGTGAAAGGAGGCCTAGTTTTTGTTCCTGACAAAGCACCAGTCAATGTTATAATTGTTCCCCTTCGACGTGGTAAAATTTTTCGACCCATATTTAGTCTTTTTCGTCGTAGAAGACCTGAAGTTTTCAGTTCTTGCTTTTAGTTTTATAAATATTTCCTCCCGGATCATCAGTAAGAAAACATCGGTAGCTAATGTCGGAGGAAAGAATCAATCTGATTAGTCAATCAAAAAGGATTAAAATCAATTGTTCAGAAGAACGGGTTATATATACTGTATTGCACAAATGTTTAAATTATAAATGAATCGGCAAATGGGTTGAATTACTTCATATTCCGGAATTTCAGAGCGAAACAGTGTGACCAATGTAATTGATTTCAAGTTGGATTACGCTTATGTGCGAAATGTTGTCTCATCGATTGATGAGCTGCCAAGAGTTCCAACGGAAGTTGAAAGACAGGCTTTTAAGTTCGATACAGCTAGATTTCAAGATGCCGTCGTCATGCCATGGTATCGGGACCGAGATCATCCGTCTTTTTATTACGTTGCTGAGGTGAATGCCAAATTTCACGGTTCTGGCGTCTTTGTTTTTGACATCGCTATATTCTCACCAATATTTAGAACTGTTGTAATATCTGTTTATGATTTAAATGCCATCCAAGTCATTTGATTATTCCAAAGCAGAGCAGAAGACGCATCATCTGCGAAGTTATTAGTATTTTTATTTTTACAATTTTCAGATAATCGATGCTAAGCCGTCGTCGAAATTTCCGGATGACAAATTTGCAACATTTAATGACTATTTCATACAAAAATATAACATCACTATTTATGACCAGGAACAACCACTTCTTGATGTTGATTATACTTCGAGGTAGAAATATCGTTAAATCTCAGCAGATATGTGAGCGGGTTCCTTCGACATATCTTGTTTTTCAGGAAGCAGAATGAGGGAAAGGACTGTTAGGAATCTCAAACAAGCAGCTAGAATTTATCATTGCGAAATTTGTCTTAGGAACTTAATAGTTTATTTTAAATTCTGATGTTCCTGAAGTCACATCGTAATTTAAGCATAAAAATTTTTTAGTCGCTTAAACTTGCTAATGCCTCGACACTGGTCACGGTCAAGAAGCCAGGTTAGCGAGGAAAGAGGTTCAGAAAGTGGTGGAATGTCACAGGGACAAATTTTGATACCTGAACTGGTCGATATCCATCCGATTGCTGCCTCCTTGTGGAATGTTATCGCAGCCCTTCCAACACTACTGTATCGGTATGCATATCTGGTTGAATGCGGTGCGAGGACTCAAGAGTATTTTGATATTTTTTGTGGGAATATAATTGCTTTTCTATTCGACGAAATCTTTCTGACTTTAGTGACAATTTCAGAATCAACAGTTTGTTATTGGCAGACGAATTGCGTGAGTTGATAATGCGTGAAGCGCTTTCTAATCCCAACTATCGCACTTCTGACGACGTATGTTGGATGCCACTGGATTATCCAACGCCTATGGATGATTTGGAAATAAAACCAGTGCAAAGAATTTGTGATTTAAAAAAGAAACAGTGCGGTCTTTTTTTATTCAGTAACATGTAACTGTGAGAAGTTAGTAAATGTAACAATGAATACTAAGTGATGGTATAACCTTCCATTTAATCTTTCTTTTTCATTGTTGAAGCATTTAACACTTATTCGATTAATCGAGCATTTTCGTGAGATTTATATTTTCGCAGTTTCGAACAAAAAGGTCAAGAAAATATGGATTCGGAAGCAAACGATTTTGATGCTAAGATGGTAAAGTTTGGTTTTAATTCACTTTTCACTGTACTGTGAAATAGATCTTTTGGAGTTGGAATTATGAACAACATAAAAAAACTTAAAGAAGTGCACCAAAATCTTTCAGTTATTCACATGAACAGTATTTGATTTGGTGACATTTGTTTTATATTTTTATCATATTTCTATTTATCCGTGAAAAAAAAAACATTTTTTGTGTAACTTTGGAACATTCTATGTACTTGCAATTCATTTTAAAATTATAATGATGCATTTAAAATTCAAGTTCTGATTATATGTAAGTTCACTTTAATTTGTACTTTTAATTAAAATTTTTATTAAAGTGTTGAAATTTTTCTTAAACGGTACATTGTATGGAAGGAATTTAGTTCTTCAAATTGGACTCTTTTTCCAGACCGATTTCGAAATTGGCGTCTGGGATCCTGAGCTTGCGAAGGGGTTAGAAGACCTCTGTTCGAGTAGGGATAGACGTGATGAAATAAAAGGACTGGAAGATATTGACGTAAGCCAATTTGTACTTTTAATTGAAAGGACATGAGATTGTTTTGTTATTTGGACTATTGTAATATGGCAATAAACTTTATGATGGTTCGTTACCTTCACTCGGGAACTCAAAGTTCATGTTGTTCTTCATGCTGTTAACTTATTATTTCTTTCATTTTGAAAATTTGATAACTTCTACAAATTTTTGAACTCATTGTTCTAGAAAAAATGCGCGTGAGGATGGTTTCAAATTGTTTACTTTTACATTTGTTCATATACTTAGATTAATCGGCTTCATTGCAAACTCGCACAAGTCCTTGGAACGCGTTAGTATGATAGTTGTCTGTTATTAGGAGAAATAACATGAATTTCATTTCAGAGGGATGCTGTAGGTCTCATGATGAATGGTTCGACTTTACGACAGCATGGTGATATGTCAGACGATGACGATGCAGATGCCGTTGTGTTACTGGATTTCATAAACAGAGTCCATGAACATCTTGGAAGTAAACTTTGCTTATGACATGACTAAGAAGTATTTGTACCTATTGATTTTTTGAATTATTTCCGTTTTGGCTGCATTTTAACTTAGCGTGGGTTGTTGTTGTTTAACTTACCGGAAAATCTTCTATTAAAACAGTCAGTTAAGTCTGGAATAATTATGTTTTCAAACCAATTAACACATTACTTCTTGTAGAACGACGTAACTAAGTTGAAAGCTTAGAAATTATTTCATAAGTTATTCTGAATAGTTTATTTTAAATTACTTGTAGAAGGAAATGGCGATATATTCGCACCGCGACAAAACATCACATCATCTGGCTGGGATGATCTGATTGTTATAGAAGAATCGGCACCGAATGGAATTAATATGCCTTTGGTATATTTTTCATTGAGTGTAAAATATTTCCTTTCAAGTATCAAAAAACATTTGCCTTTTGACGCCGGAGGTGGTGAAATGAATATTTAACATTTTAAATTAACGGAATGGGCATTATCGAAATAGTTTGATGAAAATAGGAAAAAGTGCAAACTAAAGCCTTAAACGTCTGAAATTAAAGCTTCACTCCAAAACATGTTGGGTTGAAGGAGTAAATTGTAAACGATATAGTGTAAGGATTTAAACCATTTTCAGTTGAGGGTGTACAGTAGAAACAAATGATGATCATTTTGATATTATGAGACAGATCAGGCTGTAATTTTCGGTTTATTATCAGCAGTACTTTGTAGTTTAAAACTTTTGGTGTATTTATTCATCGTAAAATCGATTGCTTCATCTTAAAATTGGTTGTATTTGCATCTTGTAAAACTCTCTCTGTGCACTCGAAGCTAGCAGCTTCATCTTAATGTGCTTTCAAAGCTAAAATAGAATCGTTTTAATCAAAATTTTTTGAAAATTTTTTCATTTGCAGTCTGTAAATAGTGGAGATTCCCAGATTGACAGTAGAGGCTTAATGGCTGATTTGTCGAGAATGAGTTGGCTTCTGAATGTTTCCTCTTCATTAAATTTACCTAGAGGAGATACAACAAACCAAATGAATGTTGATATAGAAAATGATGGCGTCAAAAATAGACGTTTCCATGGAAAGGTTAGAAAATTATTTAGGCAAGATCGTGGGGTTTTCATGTAGGTGGAATTTACACTAAAGTAAGTGCGTTTCTGTCGTCCTCAATTGATCCTTGACAACGGCAGCATGTTTTTTGTGCCATAGGATATCTTTCACGGAAAACAGGTTTGCTTTTCTCTGATGTAGCAATGAGGTGACTAAATTTTACCTAACGTTCTTGGATAGAGAAAACGATCAAAAATTAGTTGTTCAATTTTTTTAAAATCTTTCATTTTTGTTAGTTTTCTGTTATGGAAGTTTATGAAGTACTTTAAAATTTAGCCTGCCCAGTTATATCTCGATTCATTAGAAGGAATGGAAGATTCCGATCGAGGATCATCAAAAACAAATCATCAGGAAGAATGTATTGACTTGATTGATTTTTGTGATGACGTGGATGAAATCTTATCTAATGGTAACTTGCATGATATGTCAAAAATAATTTCAGTAGGATTAGTCGTGTTTCAAATTTTAAGGAAATGTTATTTGCATAAGTGTGATTTTGAAAATTTAATTCATTAAAATGAAATTTTATTTGTGTGAGTGCTATAGGATTTAGTTCTTCAAATACGAAACATTTTGATATGACTATGCATTGAGTAAAAAAAGAAATAGTGCAAAAAAAAGATTAAGGTTCGTAGTATCTTCACAGTTCATCTTATTTTTTTTGTGTTTTTTATAGTAGAATAGTACCATTCATTTTGAAAGATCTTTGACTGTCATGAGTGCTTTTAGAGTACGATAGCACGCTACCTTTTGATCTAAGCTATTTCAAAGGATGTTTATTGGATACTGATGTTGAACTAGATAATGTTGAAGTGCTGTTACCAAAGAAAATATCAATGCATCGAGGTGGTAAATCGATGGTAAGTCTTAAAACTTCAGTTGTTAGAAGTTTTAAAGAACCAAACAGATTACCCATCTGTTTTATAGGCAGAGCGGAGTATTGATTTTTTAAGCGATTTAGCTGTATATCTGATGTATTTTATTTTTTTAAAACAGTATGATTTTTCAATGCATTTTAGGATGAAAGCATGGTGAGATCATCAAGCGATTTGGAATTATTTTTGCAATTGTCACATGATAATGATGCTACAAAGTTGGCTAATTCAACGACGGTTGCTTATGCAGTCAATAGAAAGGTTTCTTTAATGTAAAATCAAACAGCTTCAAACAACCTACAGTTTCAGATTGCTGCTAATGCAGCATATCCAAATCTTGCAAACTAGTGATAATTAATGATAACTGCTTCAGTTTAATATATAGCTTCTTTCACGAAATGTTGCCAAAAAACTGTGGTTAACACGAAAATCTAAATCAAAAATTTGTTTATTAAAATTCTTATGGAGATTCTGATTTTGATTAAAAGAAAATGAATCCTTCGCAGGAAGTAGTCCATAGTAGTTAGTTGCATCACTTTCCACAAGAAGGGAAATAAAATGAATTTGGAATACAAAAAGTTTTGCTAGGTAAGAGAAAACATTGCTTATTTCCTTTCATTTACAGAGTTCTTTTTATAATTTTGGTGGCAGCAGAAATATCTTTTGCAAGCTAAAGTATTATTCTAATTTACTTTAGGCTGAAGTTTAATTTTTATTAGTTATATCATGTATTGTTTGGTATATCAGCTTAAGTATCTTTACTGCTGTTTACTACTACTTAATTACTGTGGAATCCATTCGGTGAAAATTTCAGCACGAAATAAGTGCACCAGTTCTCGATTGGATGACATTTTCGTTCGAGGAGGATACTTTTGTAGATCATCAAGATGGTGTCTCTCCGTGCACTCTACTTCAGGTATCTAGGGCAAGTAGTAACTAGTATCAAAAGTCAAGTGTTAAGCGTTACATATTTTTGTCTTTTCGAATATACTTGAGAGGCAAGATTTTGTTTTACGAGAATAAACTAAATGAATGCCTAGTATGTTGAAGTGTCTATTATTGAGCTGAATTTCTACTTAACTTTTCTGTTTGATCACTTTTGCAACGATTGTTTCTGCCATAGTAAGATACAACTGTTCCAACATGTTTTATTTACAACAAAGTTTATTTTTTAAAATTTTCTTTTGATTTAAAAATCACATTCATTTAGGCGCTGACATTGTCGAATGCATCGGATGGTATCAACTTGGAACGTCTCGAGACTGTTGGTGATTCGTTCTTGAAATATGCCATTACTGATTACTTGTTTCATTCCAATCCTGAGCAGCATGAGGGAAAACTTAGTTTTGCAAGGAGCAAGGAGGTTATTTAGTAATTTTATTAATCAGTGCTTTAACTGAAAATTCGCGATTTGTCGAGCTTAACGTGCTGAGACTTTTTTGGATCAGTTTGGTCTTTGTAAGCATAGGCTGTAAATTTTAGTTGTTTAAATAGTGTTTTTGCCCTTCAAGGTTGATTTTACTTTTGCAGGTATCAAATTGCAATTTATATCGTCTAGGAAGGAAGCGTAATCTTCCTTCTTTGATTGTTGGTTCGAAATTTGATCCAAATGATGGTTGGTTACCTCCTTGGTGAGTTATTATTAAATTTCTTATCTTTGCATTTTTTGATTACTAAAAATCCGAAACAACAGACTTCTTTTGTTCGAGATGCAAACTGAAATCTTTCAAATGTTACTGCTCGATTTTATTCCCTTCACTGTTCTCATTTATTCAAGTAATGGGAATTCATTTTTTTTTTTGTTTTAAAATAAGGAACTTCTATCTAGTTTACTCTTTCATTTTCGATTTCCTTTTTTTATTGTGACCTGTTTTAGGAATACTTTCCTTAAATCATAGTTTTTGTTTTTATTCGAAAAATTCGAAGATATTCAGTTATGCTCCAACATCAGACTTCAAAGCACCGAATACCCTGGATGCAGAAGAACGCGATAAATTTATCGAAAATGTTCTTGAAGGAAAGGCGGTCGAAGTACAAGAACCGGTGTTGATTTAATGTGGCTTATTTGCATGTCAGAAAATATCAAGACGTGGGATGGGGGTGTTTCGGTGATAAACTTACTTCCAGCCTGGGTTTCTGTGGCTAACATATCTCTTTCATCTTTTCGAATTTCATTCGATTAAAAGAAAATTAATTAATCATGTATATTCAATTTTCAATAGTTATATGACGTAATATGGCAGAACAATCGCATGGTTTTACAATGATGTTGATTTTAGGTAAAAGTGCCTACAGGATGGGATGAAGCTGATCGGGATAGTCAAGTTCGACGAATTGCTGATGGTATTGAGACTATTGAATTTCCAAAGGTGAGTAAAACAGTGGTTGGAAAACTAATATTTATGTCTGTGTGGGTTAATTAATTATGACAACTATTACATGGATTAAGGGTGCATAAGAGGCGGATAAACTTCTTCAGAGAACATCATGACGTTTATATTTTACTAATCACCTATTTTACTCTTTGGAAATCATTTTAATTTTACTTCAGAATATGACCAGTTGGGATGGTGAAGAAATTATGCCCTTACCGTATAATCTGTTAACACAGCAAAGCTTGGGTGATAAATCAATTGCTGATGTAGTGGAGTCTTTGATTGGTGCCCATCTTTTGGAATTGGGTCCTACAGCAACGTTAAAATTCATGAAATGGCTCGGATTAAAAGTACTGACCGATCCAGTACAAATAGAACCACCGCTTTTGCGATTCATTGACACAGCTGAGCAGGTAATTGCCAGTTTTTTTCTAACCTTTTTCAACAGTCTGATGGAATAAGTTTTCTTCAGTAGTCGTTTTTCAGTGCGAAAATCTGCATGATTTGCGATCGTTGTTTTTTTTCTTTTTTTCTACCAAGTATTTGAAGTCCTTGAGGAGGTTTTTTTGACTTTCCTTACTTTTCGTACCATTCATTTGATTTCACCTTGATTTTACCAATGGTTCTTCGGTTTTCATTTCCCCTTTTTCCGTCTTCTCAGTTTTCTTTTTCTCTGCTTCCGATTCTTTGGTGGTTGCTACTTCCGTTTCCTTCGTTTCCTCCTTTATCGTACTACCTCCGGTCGATGTTGCTGCAATTTGGCCGTCAGTTTGAGTTGCTTCACTTGATTTCACTTCCTTTTCTTCCACTGACTTTCCAGATTTATCATCTTCATTCACTATTAGTTGCACCAACGAAAAACATGAATGTTTGATCGTGAATCCAGTTATTTTCAGCCAAACAAGTCCTTGAGGAAGTTAAATGATCTATGGGTACAATTCCAATTTTCCAAACTTGAAGACTTTATTGGTTATCGTTTTAGTGATCGAGCATATTTGTTGCAAGCATTTACGCATGCTTCTTATTACAAAAATCGAATAACTGGTTGCTATCAGGTGCTTTTGTTAATCGCCTAAGTTATAAAAATTTTCTCAATTAAGTGTTAGTGTTGTATCGAAAGCATTTTCCATGCATCGATTTATGAAATCATTCATTTTAATCTCCAGTAACTTAGTTTACACTTATAAGTATTTTGTCTGTAAAATATTTGTGTGATGCAGCGTTTGGAATTTCTTGGTGATGCCGTTTTGGACTATATCATTACAAGATTCCTCTTCCAACACTCATCACATTATAGTCCAGGTGTTCTTACGGACCTTCGTTCCGCGCTTGTCAACAATACTATTTTTGCATCGTTAGCTGTGAAGTATAACTTCCACAAGGTACTTCTGCCTATCTATTTTTCGGACTTTGTAATGTTCCTCATTTAGATTGCGTTCCTCATTTAGATTGCGATCAATTCAAGCGTAAAAAGGCCTGAAAACTTTTGGTTAGAAAATATTGCCCATTGAACAAATGACTTCAAGCTCTAAGTGCAGCAGTTCACCAATATCATTTAATAATAATAGGCAATACTTTTTTAATAATATTGTTTAAGCATTTTATTGCGATGTGTCCAAGACTGCATCATATGATCGAGAAATTTGTTTGTTTATGCGCAGAAAAAAATCTCTCGAGTGCAAATTTCAATGAAGAGGTGATTTTTCTTCAGCACTATAAGATAAATTTTGCAAAACAGTCGGTGTTTCTAATATAAACGGTGAGCAAATTTAGTATTATGAGGAGTGCAGGAATTCGTGCTGAACAAATAAGATGAATAAAAGGGTTGGAAAGTTCAAAATTCAATTCGATTTTTTAAATTCACAGATGTACATGGTAACAACCGAAGAAGAAATTGATGAGGGTGAAGAAGAAGATGTCGAAGTCCCGAAAGCAATGGGTGATATTTTCGAGTCGGTGGCTGGAGCCATATATTTGGTAAGCCAAGCATTCTGAACTTCCACTTGGGACTGTTTTCATTCAATAAAAATTTCTCGCTTCAACAAAATTTTTGTTTGTCTATAAACAGTAAAATCTTGTTCTTGTTTCGATCCACTTTCATAATTTTGCAAATTTTATTTCAGGATAGTGGTCGAAGCTTAGACGTTGTGTGGAGGGTCTTTTTCAACCTAATGAAGGAAACCATAGATGAATGCTGCAATAACCCACCACGTTCACCAATTCGCGAACTGCTTGAAATGGAACCTGAACGGGCTCGGTTTTCGTATGTTTTCTTTTATTCTGATATTTTTGAACTCAGGTGTTTTACGAATTGATTTGTGAGCATTTTTTATTTATGATCTTGTTTAGTATATTTCAAAGCGCGATCAGAATTATGAATACATGATCTAAAGAATACACGAATAAGTTTGGGGAACAGGCTTTAAGATTTGATTTTTGGGTTTTTCGTAGTATGTTTGAAAACAGCAAAATACAGAAAATTTTGGAAATTTTTGAAGCAATGCTGTTTTTGAAAATTCAAAGATGTAATTTACGTGAGCGATCGTTGAATTTGAATTGACTTGAGGAAGTTATATTCGTTGGTACTCTAGTAGTACGGCACAAAAAACGGATGCAAAAATGTATATTGTCGGTTAATCAGTTCTTGTACTTGTTAGTAAATATAATTTTGCAGAAAATTGGAGAGAATATTGGATACGGGGAAAGTACGTGTAACAGTCGATATTCAGGGCAAGTGTCGTTTCACTGGAATGGGTAGGAGCTATCGGATAGCCAAATGTACAGCAGCTAAACGAGCTTTGCGATATTTGCGGAGTTTAAAAAAAGAAAAGAAACGTGAAGCTGGAAAGCAGTAGTTTTATTTGTAAACAAGGGAATATTTGTAGTTCAGTGAAGTTTCTTTTAGCAAATCTAACAGAAAATGGCAATATTTGGTAGCAGTTGGCATTGATTTTACCTTTTGGAAAATTAGTCAGAAAATAATGCTGAGAGTTTGGAAGTTAGACTTAGGGTAAGTTTAAAAGCCTGTTGATAGTCCCAACTGCAAAAGACCAATTATATGAGCCTAATTTAAAAGGTTCAGCACTTTCGCTTTTCCTACATTTTTTATATATTTTATAATTTGTTTGCAGCTGATTAGGTTTTACTTTAGTGACGTGAATTAATTTGACTCTTTTTAGTGGAAACATGTTGATTTTATAATTTTCTTCATGTTTTTAGTTCCATATTCAATTTCTCTATTAGCCACTTTTTTACTTCCCATTAAATGTATTTCCAATGTTTATCGCTCTTTTTTTTCAAGTTGAGCAAGACTATGTTATGCTAGATCTACAGAAGTCCTTCAGAGTTCTAGACATATATTTTTTGTTTTTTCAAACATTGATCTCTTACATAGTTGAAAATGGGTAAATGTTCACCTTATTAGCGTACAAGTTAATTTGAACGAATGTTTATGGATGCATTCATATTCTGTCCTAAATTTGTTTCAAATAAATGAAAAAGTTCAGTCCTCATCTGTGGAGTTGCAAGAGGTATAAAATTTACAGTTGCAGAAAAATGATGGTGCAAATTCCTCGTGTTGTTCTAGTTGGCTTGATTTCTTGAACAGTTGAGATGATTTTAAACATTTCAGGAGATACAAAGATTGAGAGATTTATAGGTTCTGTATATTTATCGTTTCTTTTGGTTCTGAAGTTGCTGGAAAGTTGGATTCTTTACTGCAATATCTTTTTTCTGTAACGGCCAGAGCGAAGTATTGTTTGTTAAATCATAGTGCTTGAGTGGAAGAATGAGTGTAAAACAAATCATAGCAGAGTTAGCATATTGTATTTTCTTTAGGCGCCGTAAGAATACTTGCAAAGTTCGCAAGTAAACTTATAGGTGTTTGTAATGGATTTTGCTGTATGAAGAATAAACTTTGATATTTTCCGACACGTTTATTTTGCCACTTCTGTGAATCTGGTGAAAGATATAGTTTATAAAAAAGATACAATTTTTAACTCGTTGAATCTATTAGGTCTCTGATACTTGGATCAGTTGATTTTTTTCGTATGTGTTTATCAGGATGGACTGCTGGATGCGAATGCATTTGAGAATTCCAGCTCACATCCCTAATCTAACTAATGAATTTGGAATAGGGTGAAAATAATATAGAACGGATGAAAGGAGAACACGCATTTAGTAGTAAAATAAAATATAATGAAAGGACAGAAATACAACAGTAAAGTTTGGGGTCGAAAATTCAAGTGAATACGAGTAAAGTTTTGTAGTTCAACTTAATTTGGCCACCAGACCTAGGAGTTGACCCGTTTTCCAAAAATCCATGTATTTTCCCCAGTAAATGTGGCTGTAGTAAGGTAGTAATACTCCATGAAACAAGTTTCGTTGTTGCAGGTAAGCGAATACGGTGCTGAAAAGAGGCTTTTCTTTTTGCATTTCTGGAAGAACTGTTTGTTGGTCCCAAATATTCGTGTGATTTTGATGTTGAATAAACAAGATGCGAAGCCATCATAAAATGGTCGAAGATACTTGTGAATCCGTTATAGACAGTGAAAATCATACATATTTCTTGACAAGTTTTCCAAGGGCTAGTAGAGGGTTCTGAATGAATGCAGTGTCTAGGCCAGACCAGTCGCGAGCGAGATCTGTCTGAAACGCATGATTGTGGAACATCGTTCAAAACTGAATGTTCGAACCTTTGGTCAAAGAAATGGAAAGTACTAGTTTGCACGCCACTTACAGTCTCATCGCAATCGCTGATATTTCTTAATAAAAGCTTTTCAACAGGTACGATGAGAGTAACTCTTCAAGAAGTTCTTTTGCAGTTCAATTCAAAAAACTAACATGCTTGAAGTAGGTGTAGACACAAGGATTGAACTCTTGTGTCGCACATGAACCCATCCAACGTGATAGAACTAAAAACTGAACAATGGCAGACACTCCTGAATTATTCTGGAACAATTTAAGCAGAATCTTGTCAAGAAACTGAATGAAATGATGGTCGGGCTTAAGGTGAGCAAATGATGGAAATGAGTAGAGCAGGACAGCGCTCACTGCAAAAAAACAGAAAGAACGAGCTCTTAAAAAACTGCGTTTTCCATTCCGGTGGATGTTTAAAAGGAATTGAATCACGAGCACAAAATTGGAGCTAAATCCCTTACACGACCGTCCTTGTACAACCCTATCACATTTTGAACTAAGTTACCATTTCCAGCTTTCAGTGATCTGTCCAAGGTGGAAGCATAATCTTTTCGTTCATATATAGTCAATAAAATAATTATTTTAACCTACCCATTCCGTGCTGAGACGTATGAATGGTGACACATTCAAGCAAGAATTAAATTAGGTTGCATCATTTAAACAAATGAAATAGCCCGTATGGTAACCTGTTTTCCATTACTCACTTCAAGGTGTGTGGACGGAGTTAATTTGCAAAGTGTTAGTTATATTTCCGGAGTATATAGGAAGAAGTGCTATGTAAACGTTTGAATTCCTCATCATTGAGGATCTTTTGCTAAACTGTGTTATGCAATTCCTTCTATTCTTTCCATATGAATACCAATGTCACTGTAAAAGACGGTGAAAACCAGCAGCTCAAGTCATCACAACCTTCACTTCTCTCCTACCATTTTCTTCTCCATCTCTACTTGTTTTCACGTTAAATAAATATACAGTTCAAATAATTCATTCCACGATAATCTTTGCATCTTTGCCTTGATGATGTTCACAATGGCAGTTTTTATTCCACACATCTGTTGTGTCCAACCAGTTCACAGTTTCCGTAAAACTCTTTCTTAACTTGCGAAATAATCAATATATTGTCCTATTAATGAAACAGACGTTTTACCTGCGCGGGAAAAACGGAAATAACTGCTTTATAAATTGAATCGCTACGATGCTACCAAACAAAACTTTCTAACCGAAGTAGCAACGTAGTCCAGAACTCACACGCGGAAACAACCAATTAAATACAGTGACAATAAAAAGAACTCAGTGATTTGTTTTCACCAATAGTTCGCAATTGCAAATCTGGTTACTAACTTAGCTTTCACAAAGTTTGTGAAA
>JABVXS010000609.1:0-27013 GCA_013365335.1 Madathamugadia hiepei
CCTTGGATTCTGATTGATAATATTCTATCAGTTTTAAGATTATATCCCATTACTGCCTTCATGACTCTTTTATTGATTATAAAAGCAACACCGTTTCTTCTATGAGACTCCTGTCCACAGTAGTAGATATAATAATTTTCTGACTCAAATTCGCCCATTCCTGTCCATTTCAATTCACTGATTCCCAAGCTGTCAATATTCAATCTTGTCATCTCCTGTTTGACTATACAACTACAACTACAACTACTAATTTTACCAATTAAATTCACATTACTGACAAGCGAACTCTATTCATTACGAAGCGATAATAATAGTGGAAAAAAGTCACAGCGAGCAGGCATGTGCACTTGGCGTTTTCTCTTTCTTCCAGGTCATCTCGCTCAGAAGTCGGACGATTTTGTGCTGAGGTAACATGGAATTGTGCATATGGCCATCTGATTTTGGATTACCTTCCATAGACTCTCGTTGTCTCCAGTTTATGGTTGAATTTAAATTCATAATAAAAATTGAAATTTCAAGATTATGCTCTTTGCTTTTTTGCCTTTTTTGAAAAAAAAAAACAGGAAAACTGTGATTTGTTTGATTTTTTTGATAGGCATGTGCGAAATTTTGTGCAGCACCGATATCCATGATTCCTGGTTGGTCACCGTGGAAAAGTCAAAATGGTAGGTTGAATTTTGTTAATTCATTTTTTACTAATTCTGGGAGAAATCCAGATGGAATTACCTTACAGTCGTGTGAATATTGCTTTCAGGTGAGTATCCGATGTTTATTGATCGGAGTAATATGATCGAGAAAATTCATGAGTTTGATAAATTTGCTGAAAAATTAAGAAAAAGTGGCCAGGTATATATAATAGTGATATTTTCAGTATTTAATTATTTTTTGATCTTAAACATATAAATGCTGCTAGTAACAATCACTAGTAGCGAGTATCATTTTATGAATTTGAAATTCAGATCTCTGTTTTTACTTTTCACTGTATTGTGGAATATGTCCCGACGCGGAACGCAGTGATATTTTTTCTTACTGAATGGGAAGAAGAACATGATAGAAAAATTCGACAGTTACTGATTATTAAACTAATATTATCGGCAAGAAATTGAATGAACCGTTCGAAGCATACTCATGAATATAGATGTACACATATACACACAGGTGTACTTTGTCAGGGATAGTTCTGTCAGAAATTCCAATATTTTTGCATGTTACGATACGAACAAATGTTTAAGATTTTATTCACAAGAAATTAATCTTTATTATTTGAGGAGGTTGTACTGGACAGCGAGTTAAGAACGAAAGAGAAATGTGAATTTGAAGCATATTCAAGTTTGATGCATCGAAATTTCTACCCTGCTGAAGTACGAAACACTGCATCACTTAGTATTTTTCGTATATATAACTTTGTAAATTGTTGTCTAACTATTTGAACTGCTCAAAATTAAAACTGATTGTTTAAAAATCTTGTTTGATGATGCATTAGAATGTTTCTGAGTTTATTTTTCTAATTTCAACCTCTATTTCAGTTACAATTCCTCTGGCTTGATCCCTATAATTACTCAGCGATTACACAGCACTGGTATTCAAAGCAGTTACCGTTTCTTTATAATTTATATTATTTGGAGAAACGTCGCAGGCGTGCTCAAGCCTACATTTCAGCCTGTGGTCGTAATGAAGCACAAATAATTCATCAGGCTATAAATACGATCAATTTCTTAGAAGAAAGACTCGATAATAAGAAGTACTTCTATGGCGACAAGTACGTAGGATTAGTTCCATGTTCTCTACAAAAACACAATTATGTGCTGATTTCGACTTTTATTTGAAGTTATATTTTGCTTATCTGATTTTATTGCTATTGAGCGCTTCCTTTTCAGACCAAGCTCCATCGATGCCTTAATTTTTGGATATTTGGCACCAATTCTGAAACTACCGCTTCCATCGGATCGATTGCAGCAACACATAATGAGCTGTCCAAATGTTGTACGATTTATCGAATCTATTATAAGCATATATTTGCCACTCAGTGAAACCCAAATAAGGCAACAAGCCGCTCAAAAGGTTATAATTTGGCATTATTTCTCGTGCTTTCACCGTGCTTTTACCAAAATTGATTTTCAGGACAAATGGAACAGTCGGCGACGTCGCGCACAAAAAGAAGCTGCGCAAATGAATTTGCGCCGGACTGTTGTAAAGGATCAACAATCATCAGTGAGTGTATAATGTTAAGGAAGCAAATAGAGGAAAAAACATAGTTCAGCGGTCTTCGTGAAAATCTTTTAGTAGAATGAAAGAAAAGATTAGGCGGTTCTTCTAGCCTTCTAATGACTTTACATGTCATTCGAGAGTTCAAGGTAAATTTAATTTACGTAGTAAACCTCACCGACTTTTTTGTGTTTTTGACAAAGAGTGAAAGAGGAAAAAATCTGTTCAATGAGATCATTTCATTATTTACCTTTTGACAAAGATTACTTGCTATTCAGAACCCAGTACCTGAAGCGATCTTCTTTGCTGTAGGCGCATTAACGTTATCGGTGTTATTTGCCGTGCACTGTGGGCTGGTAACATTTGGTGTGGTCGAAGAAGAACAGCATTTTGAAACGTTGTAAAATTGTTAGCGCAGTTTTTGTTCTTGAATTTTTTTTGGCTTAGTCTTCGGTCTGCAGCAAAAAAGCTTTACACGAGTTCATAAATTTTGTAAATCACCGGAGGTGGTTTCTTTTATATTTTATAATTTTTTGAAAATCTAATTTTCACCGTATAACCATATGTCCGGTGCTAGCTAAAGAATCGGTGGTTTTGTAAAGGCTGTTCAGAGATGATATAAAAAATTCTAAAGCGTTACCATGTTCACGATGCTTTCGAAATGCAAGGAAAATTACGTCTTATTTAGAAAACAAGTTGCTGGTGTTCTTAAATAAAACGTTACAAAATTGATAAATTGCAACATCGTATCATGAAATAATTTAAAATGTCGTGGTTTGAATACTTCTAAAAGCGAATTGAAGAGCAAAGTGAAAGGTGTGTGGGGGAGAGTGGAAAAACTTATGGAAATTTCAGTACTTAAACTGTCATAATGGAGTAAATTTATAAAGAGCTGTTGAAAGAAGGAAAGGAAAAGGAGAAAACCATATTCGGTTTGGCTTGTTCCTCTTGCATTCTTCCTGACTGCAATACTGTGACATAACACTTCACTTATCTCTCAAGAATTTCACCTACAACCTTTTAATAATATTTTAATAAGCAATGATTATACCTTTCAATTGTATTAATAAAGCACGGCGGAAGAAAAGGACGGCTTAGGAATACGTAAACAATATCGGAATCCGAAACAGTCGTAACTGACGGTTGAGATAACGAATTCATCAATCAACAGGTAATTCGGTAGGCGTGGCGGTGCGATATTTTGGGAAGGACTGGTCTATTCATTCATCGATGCGTCCAGCCTGTCATCAGCCCGTCCATCCGTTGCGATCGAATGAATGCTGGATTGGCGAGTGAAGTATTCCTCTCATCAGCTGGCACTTCTAATTCTGCTGAGCAATCCGTGCTTCTGAAACCTGCTGAACAGGAGAAATGGAAGAGGGGAAGACTAACAAGGAGGGTATTTCGCACAGTTTTCTAGCCTGCTATTCTGCATTTCTATTCAATTATCCGGGTATCATCATCGTTGTTATATCAATTGTTACTACAGTTTTACCTGCTACCGTATTGTTCTTTAATCCCTTAAAAATTGACCAAAACCCTGAAACAGTAAGTCATTTTTTCAATTTTATCCTTTTTTTCTTTTAAACTTTTCAATTTAAATCTGAATAATTCGCTCCGCTGGCTTCTTTAATTTCAGTCTTCTTTTCTGAGGTATTTTTAAAAATATATAGGCAGCCGCTGCTCAAAATTTATTGAAAATATGAAAAAGATTTAAAAAAAACTATTTTACGATTTTTTCGCCGGAGGAAAGAACTTCTTATGAGATTTTTCAAAACTTTATATTTGCGATGAAAGAGAGATACTTGTCGAAGTTTGAAATTATTAGATGACAAGCTTCAATTTCCACTCTCGTATTTGCATTTGAAAGTGAAGAAAGAATAAATTATCAATAAAGATTTCGGGAAAAAAATTTTTAATCAAATAATCCTCAATCATTTCATAGCATTTCGAACTATTTTACGATAAATTCGAAAATTTTGGTTATCGTTCGATGATCATGATTCATTACATTTTACCGTTAATCATTAATTTAAACAAAATCAATGAGTGAATTTGTTTAGAGAATTCAGTCTAAATGGGATTCATCACAGTGCGACAATGATAATTTAACCAAATGATTTTAAAAACCGCTTTCTAGTGAAACTTTCGTAATATTTGTGTGTTATGTTTGGTTTGAATTAACTGTACTGTAGAGAAAATGTAAGAGAAAGGTGCAGCGATGTGGCACACCTCTATATTCGCCATTTCAAAAGATGTCATTGAAAGTGAAATTAGATCCATGTATTGGGTAGATGGCAGGTGATTGACTGTTGGGATTTTACAACACTTCCATTGAAACGACGCGTTAATGCAAAGAGCCTTTTTAGTGGAAGTTCGCTGAATGCATGTTTCGTGTATCTACCTGATCAACATACAATGGCAGGGAGGGGAATAGTATTTCAATTTAATTTCACTAAAAAAATCCCATCTTTCTTTAATGAATTGGAATACTTGAATTGCTTTGATAAATTCGTTCATCAAATTTTGATCATCAAAAGCAGACAAGTGTAAACATAATTATGATAAAACTTTTATGATAAAATGATCTCATCAGTGGTTTGTTCTTTTCGAATTCCAGCAAATGTTTTCTTGAAAATAAAATTGAAATTCAAATATAAATAAATAAACAAGTTAATTGATTGCTATGATCTGTGTGTTAGGTTTCCAACCTGTCAATGCTGCAGCAAATGTAGAAAATTAAATTTCTTCATTAGATGAGGGCAGTCTCAACTTTCTTACTTCAATTGCTGTCTCATTTGAAGCTTTTCTTCTAATCCCTTCCGCATTTAATGACCTTGGCCTGAAATTTTAATCTCTTCATATTTGAGGTTGACGATTTGAATGGAAAGAAAATGTTTGAATAATTCTTGGCGGGTTGACATTCTTTCATAGTATTTAAATTAATGAAAATTAATTTAAAGGGTAGGGAGCCTTTAGTTTCATTCATAATTGGCAACAAATATTTATTTCGGCAATTATTTGTGTAAACACGCTGAAAAACACATTTATCTACAGTATAATAAAAGCGGTTACCCATAGTGCAGTTAACCGAAATAAAGTTAAATCGGAAATTTTCCAGAAAAACAGTTCATGGAAGCATTGGAAAATTAATTACAAATTAATGAATCATTATTTCGAAATGATCGTTTTTAAATGAGTTAGTTTACTTGAAACTTTTGATCTTCGAAAATCATTGCTGATTTGAATTCCAACCAAAATTTAATTCAAACAAATCAAGGAAATGATGGGGATAGGATGAAAACTTCTGACTGACGGAAGAAATCTTTTCAGGGTTTCGACACACGCGATACAGAATATTCCGGGCCAAGGCTAACCTGGGAAATGGTAGGATGGAATTTGCAGGTGGGTAATCGAGTTGTCCTAGCAAACCCGATAACAACAGAAAGTAGAAATCGTTCAAAGCGTTCTTGGGCCGATGAATTATTGAATACCTTTGGTCAAGTGGCATGCTATGAAGAGCCAATTCCAGGAAGTATGCTTTGTTTCCCTTTCCTGGTTAATTAAGAATTAGACTTGAGGACTGCAAGCCTAGGTAACAGCAGGCTATTAAGCTTAAGCTTACCTCAGTGGATCTGCCTTTGCCCGTAACTGAACCGGTTGGTAACAAAGCTTATCAAAGAGGAATTTCAGTGCCCACCTGTTTATTTTTAGTTTCGAAATACTATAATCGTAAAAAGTTTCATGGAAGTTTGCGGAAAAAAAAATTCCTCGAATTACTAACGCAGAGAAATCACACGTCCTAATGATACTTCTGTTGGGAGAACCGGAATTTTTTGAAGTTCCTGGAGTTTTTTGTTTAATTTTTATGAGAATTTCGAAATAACCGACCTTGTGAGATTAATGTTAATGCTAAAAAGAAAAAATTTTCTGCAAATTTCCAAATATGATTAATTATACTAACTTAAATCTTGAACAAAATTACTTTCTACGTATGAAATTTCCAGTTTTTTTTCCAAGGAATCATTTCACTTTTTTTTAACCAAAACTTCAATAAAGTAGAAATCAAAATTTGGCACACATCAACACAATGTATTTTCAGTGGATCATTTGACACAATTCGCGGTGGAAGTGGATTCCTATGATGACCTATTTGACCTTGGATACCTCAAAATGCTATGTTCGTTGCATTCTTCTCTCAACGATCAATTACAATTATTTGCAAATATCACGCCATACAGGTTACGGTTGTTTATTTGTTCATTTGTTCACTTTGTTTTCATACCTTACCGGGAACTCAAAACCATCTCTTCCATGATTTACCGGAAAATGAGGAAAGTGGGAAGCGGTCGAGGCGGGAATATATACCGAGGAAAGCAGGACTGAAATGTAATTTACACATGCAGAACTGGGTATCCCCACTTTTCAACCACAGGAAGGGAAAACTCTGCACAGGTAAGGAACCGTGCAAACTGAGGAAAGCTTGTTCCGGATAATCATCATACCATACAAATGGTAAAGACTGCGATGCTGTAGGCATTTCACAATTAATTTTAAATTTATGGCAGGGCGACCGGTAGAGATTTCCATGTCTTCCAGCAACTTTATCCGGTTTGTCTCAATTAGAATTCGTTGTTATTATCCATTTATCAACACTGATTAATTTTGTTTTGAAATTTGGGAACACTTTAAAAGCACAGACAAATTTTTTGTTTTTCAAATTCCAATGACAACGAAATCATTGAAGTTAAAAATACTCTCGAGGGAGTTACTCAACCGTAGAATCAAAGTTCACTTTCTTTCCTTCGAGTTAAAGGTCATAGAATCCCTTCAAACTGCATTAAGAAGGAATTACTTTTTAAGATTTTCATGCAGAAATTTTTTAAGCAAATTACACCAAAATTGAAATTTTAATTTTATTTGATACGAATCTGGGTCATGGAGCCCATTTTTTCCTTGTTCGATAAATAACACACCCTCACCACAATTCTCTTGCACATCTTTAGGTCAGCGAGGACTCAGACATTTTCAGAAAAAAAGGTCACACATTTTTCGGTTATTTGTAATGGGTATTTTCATAATTAATCGCAAATTATCTGCCAATCTCTGTTTTTTTAATCCGAAATTCTTTAATCAAAAACCCAAATCACTAATCAATTACTTTGAAGAAAACAACTAGCACCTTAGTCGTCCTGTTCACAGGTGACGGTTAGTTGCACCATAACATGGGTGTCTAAGCAAAGGTTACTTACCAGAAGATTACAGATTTGGTTCTTGCCAGAGTCACCA
Source organism: Madathamugadia hiepei (assembly GCA_013365335.1). Classification (NCBI taxonomy): domain Eukaryota; kingdom Metazoa; phylum Nematoda; class Chromadorea; order Rhabditida; family Onchocercidae; genus Madathamugadia; species Madathamugadia hiepei. Next base: position 7,495 of record JABVXS010000609.1, read on the forward strand.
TTGGTCCCAATGGTGGGAGCCACACAGTGGCGGAGAGGTTTGAGTGTCTCACGTTGAGCATGCCACATCAGGACCAATACTCACCACGGTGCTCTTCACGTGATCCCTTGGGCAAGGTGAAAGCGTAGAGACAAAAGCGAGAGTCATGGATCGCCTAATCAGCGAGTGATTTAAGGCAATGGTTTACACAACTTCTTTCCGAGCAAACTGGCAAAGGAGTTGTGGGGTCGACACGAGCAAACTCGTTGAAAAATCGGTCCGCTTTGTTATTAGAAGCAGGGGTAACGAAGTTCAGAAATGGTAGTCGGAAATTAATTTTGAACCAAATTTTTAAAACTACTGTCCGTTTTTCACTCACAGCACCGCCATGCAAGCAATCCAGGTTTCAGTCCTGTCTTGGGAACCACTGCATTATGGAAACTGTACAGGTAACTTTTGGGATGTGATCTATAGATGAAAGTTCAAGGTTTCTTTTGTACGATTTTTTGATTGTAGTGAATGATCGAATGTTCGTCGGGAAATTGTTGAGTTTTGACGGATGTAACGATCGCTTAGCGCTGACATAGTTGTTGCCAGAGATCTCTCTCTTGGGTAATTAAACCTTTATTCGGACAAGAAATAACTACAAACGCGTTAGAAAAACGGATATAACAAAAGGGGTAATGATAAATCACGATAATTGAAGAAGAAAAAGAGCTGCTTGAGGTAGTGGTGGTAGTAGAGATTGTCGTCGTCGATTGCGGAAGTGATCTGGTAAAAACACTGACTTCGGAGCAATAATCCAAAGTAATTTGAAAAGAGCTAGAAGCCGAAGTCGGAGCGGGTTGAGAGGGTCGATTCCAGTTGTGAACTGGATAAAGATTCTCTCCGAAGTAATAATCCACTGTTTATATACATTTTGTTCCATTGGTGTGGGTCAATCAGTTTGCGACACATCCTTCTTGACCAGTTGGCGGTGGAAGTAGAACATTTATTTGACCATTTGGCGCCTTGCAACCTGGACGGGAGCATGTGAACTATCCGACACTGTGATGCCATTTGATCCTTGCACTTGGTTCATGCATCCATGACCAATTGGCGGGATTCAGCCGTTATTGATATCCTTGTGCCTCGATTTGAAGTTGAAGATTGACTTCGCATTTTTGCGACAATGTTTGCAGATCATACATAGCATCAACTATAAGCCATAGGTCAAACAAACACAGCTGAAGAACAATAGATAAGACAGATATTAATAAGTGAGGGAGTGAATCAGAAGACCGTTATCATTGATGAAACTTTATCATTCATAAATCTTTGTTGCTTGCAATTATTACCATTATCACACATCGATATCAACAAAGAGACGTGAGGAAATGACGTTTCCGTGCTGTTAACACTCTGGATTCTTTATCATTGAACTGATAAGATTATGGAAATAGAGGGAATAAGGGAAGAATGGACAAAAAGGAAGTTTGATTCCTCCTTTCTGAACCTAAAAAGACTAAAAGTTTCCTCACTTACTCCCATCTATGGCTGCGATTAAACCAGCGAATCAAACGGGGAATTCATTTCGGGACTTCAGTGATAACTTTAGCATACTGATATGTTGGTGCATATTTTTTTCAGGAATATATGGAGCCTACCAAACTACTTATCCTGCTTTTCACCCAACTTGCTTACCAATTGTACATACCTTGATGAAGGCGATGTACAGTCTGCTCATGCCATTGTTGACTACTGTAGAACATACCGCAGTGAAATCATAAAGTGTCATCGAGATTGTCACATGGATTGTCCTCTATGCTTGGACGTTCCACAGAATTGTTCCACCCAAATGATTTTTGACTTATTCTATCGAATTTTACCAAAGAATCTGCACTCCAAACCGATCTATGTCAACGGTTTTTTGCCAATTTTCACATCAACCGGATATCTGTCACAAGGTTTCTACCAAGGAACGATAGAAAATTACCTAAATTTGCAAGATGGCTTACGTAACTTTTCCGCGCTACATCCGGAATTTGTGCTAAAAGGTCAATGATCCTTCACGATCGTTTTTTTGGAAACAACAAATAAATGTTAATTCTACTTTTACTGAATGCTTTGTATTTTCATCCTTAATTTTATCAAAGTTTTAAAATTTTTTAAATTATCTCAGAAAGCTGCCTAGAAACTATCCGTACCAATCCATTTCAGGCTTATCAATGGATATCAAACGTAACCTGCTGTACGACGGCGCGAAACGTGACTCTCTGCTTGCTTGCGGCGCTGCGCTTACCATATTCCTCATCGTCCTCGCATATTCATTGAATATTTTATACTGTATAACTGTTGCCTTCGTACTGTTTGCATCAGTTCTGAGTGCATTAGCAGTATATTCTCTATTTACGGTTGATTTTCCGCTTCTCAATTTGATTATATTTGTCCTTTTGTTGGCGATTGGCTCGGATGACGCTTTTGTGTTGTTGAATTCATTTCCGGAAGATGTGACAGTCGAAGGTATCCACCTGTGTTTGTCACATACTGCCAGTGCTATGCTACTCACTTCTGCTTCAACCGCTGTACCATTTTTCACCAATATTCTTAGCAGTGTCATAGTCTTTAGGTTAGTTTTTTTTCGTATCATTTTGAAATAAAAGTCTGGGAAACTTCCTGAATTTCAATCAGTCAATAAGGAAGAATAAAAATTTCCTGGATAAATGAGTTCTACACATTTCTGTTTTCTTTTCTTGTAGTATTAGAGAGAACTTGTCACACTTGAAAAGTTGCAAGTGATGCTACAACTTTGCTTGTTTTATTCAGATGAAACAATTTTTAAAAGGGAAGGAACTTGTCACATTGAGTTGAAATGTCACAGCTTCTCATTACTCAGACGATCCGCTTAATCAATGAAATGGCACAATGGCTTATTTGAGGACAATATACCTTTGCAGGTGTTTCGGGTTATTCGCCGGTACTACGTTGGTGTTCAACTATTTGTTGGAGATATCATTGCTTCCAACAATGCTTATCTTCCGGAATCGTCACATTCCACGCTGCAAAACTCGGCATATATTTTCGAAACTTAATTATTTAATGCGTGATTTGCTTCCCTTTGTGATCGTTTCGGGTCGTTACGTTTGGATTGCATCCTTAACTGTTATCACTGTTGCAATGACCTATTTGACCTATGCTAATCTTCAATTTCCACCATATAATCCACTTCAACTTTTCATCGATTCCAATGAACATGAGTGGTATGATAATAATGCTGAGAAAACATTTGAATTTGTTGCTAAAAAAATTCAAATTCCAATAGCTGTTCGGTTGATTTGGGGCTTAACGCCACGTGCTTCACGGAGTGTCTTCCGAGCCGACCGATTAACCCCAGTAGAACACGAATCGCGGTTTTCTCTTCGTAATACAACTGATATACAGGAATTAGCATCAAAGCTTCGTGGTTACAGGGAACTGAACTTTGTCAATCATGAAAGTCAATATTGGCCAGAAAGGTAAAAGTTACCTGAAATTTAAAACAAAATTTGTAAAACACATTCGCTAGCTTCAAATGCACAAAATTTGATGCAAAGAAGTACATTTCAGATATCTTATTTGGAGCGGTAATTTTACTTGTGAACCACTGAAAGTTTGCTGCAATTTTGTTGATGAAAATTTTCACGAGAATTCGACAGACTACTGTATTCGACTGTCAACCACACACATTTACACACAGTTTAATGACACACCGATATACGACAATACTACCTTTGCCTTAGTTGGTTATACCGCGATGATACCGACAAAGCTGAAGTACTCACATCGATACAACGATTTGTCGCATACATTCAACCTTCTGCGACATTCCTTTAGCAATATGGACTACGGTTAGTCTCGATCCGTTTTATCCGGAGGGAAATTAATTAGTCCGTTAATTTTCGAATCATTCAAGAAAATTTTTTTTGCTGATGTCTTACCATATGTATTAATTATTTTTAGTTGCAGGCGTGGGAAAGTTTAAGCTTTTTAAATTTTCCTCAATATATCCCTTATATGATCCACAGGAAATTTACAGCTTTCCCAAAGTTGTAACTGAAATTGACACATACATTTGGCAGGTCATAAGCAAAAAGAAGAAACATTTTGAGCGATTCGAAAATTAGATAACTGATTAATTAGAAATTTAAATTAAAAGAATTAATTCCATGACATATGTTGTGAAACTTTTGTTGTATTGTAGATCTGAGGGTCGAGGTTTTGTTATAGTGTTGATCGTTTGTTCGTGAGCTCAAACTTGGCTATTTAAATCTTTATTAGCGCGATAAACGAATAACAAAATAAGCGATTACGGTGCGAACATATATAGCTAGTATTATTTAACGTTAATTGACAAACGTAAAAGACAAGAAAAAGAAGGGAAAAGGAGTGCCAGCCGAGCAGTATGACGTTGAGACGTGAAAATGTGATGTGAAGTGGACGTGTAGTGAAAGACCTGGGGAGGGTTGAGAGAGGCATAGGTGAAAAGGCAAAGATGAATATAAGGGAAATACGTGGGAAACCCGGAAACAACAGTATTATCGTAATGGAGGATAGCATGGCTATTGGTATTGAAGGTAGAGCTTTAGGCTATGGATTGATAGCACATTAAGACATTAATCAAAAAAAAAAAATTGGGGATCAAAGATCGGATGAGTAAATTATAACAAATTAAGCTTACGAACAAAATTTTCTAATAACCTGTGGACTTCGTTGCTTTTGCATCAGCTTGTTTCGGCAGGTTTGCCGACGATATAATCATTTCGATTTCCCGACATATCCTGCTTACATATTTACGTTAACTAAAAGGTCACATATGACAGTTGTACTTACTATAAGTTGAACTTTTTGATATCAACAAATCATTGCAGGTGGATGGTACACTACGGAATGGTCATTAATTGGCGTTTGGTTCGATTTACTAAATTCGATCATTTCCGATTGTCGCCAGTCCTTGGTGTTGTCTCTTTCTGTCGTGGCAGTTTTCGCATTCCTCCATCTGCGACTTGAATCAGTGGTCGCTTTGGCCACAATCTACTGTATCGTCATTGTGACGGTGGGTTGTGTCACGACATTAGGGTGGGTAATCGGTGTCCTTGAAGCGGTCATTCTGGTGCTTGTTGTCGGTCTTTCATTTGATTTCACGTTACATTATGGTGCCTCCGTACCGGATACTGGTTGCGGTAAGCATCGGATTTGGTTGGCGGCTCGTAAATCAGTAATTCCGGTCACTTTATCCGCTTTGTCATCCTTTGCCGCCGGTAGCTCAATGCTTATCGCTGAAACACATGCTTTTCATCAAGTAAAATCTGTTAAATTATTTTACTAATAATAATTTTGCTGAATTAAATACTTTTAGTTCTGATCTGTTGATAATAGAAAGTGAAAAGTTGTGAAAATTATTTTTTGTCAGGTTAATTGCTATCAAAAATGCGCAGTAAATTTTTAAAGAAACTGTTTGGTTCAAGAGAACTCATTCATAACAAAAAAAAAAGCTTACGAGAAATTTGAAAGTAAATAACATAAAAGTAAAGCACAATGGAAATCTGGAATCCTCCAAATAATTTCAGGTTGGTGTATTTTTGGTGACATTGGCAAGTGTCAGTTGGATTTTTGCGACATTCTTTTTTCTACCACTTCTATCCTTTACGTCACGAACAAAGGTGAATTGCGCCTTATGTCTCGAAGACTCTGCTATAGAAATCAATCTACCGATGCGAGAAAAATCGACCTTCATGTAGCTCAGCTTTCAGTCATTTAAGTAATTGAAGATTCATGGAGCGAAAGTTTAAAACAGCAAACGTAAAATCCTTTCTTCGTGATTGAATATTGAACTAATTTCCTGAGCCTAAGATTTTCTTCTGTTCTCTTAAAGGAATTGTCAATTTCACTTGTCTTGATAACGCCTTGGATTACATCTTCTAAGACATAACATTGGAGCTTTTGCTGTTTTCGGGAAACATCAAATGGAAGCCCGACAAATTGATTTTTAATTGAAATATCCGGCTTTGCTCTCTTGTTGCATACATTATAAGGTACTAATTATTGATTGATAATAGCTCGATTTTTTAATTGCTCATGAAAATTAACGGAAATGTATTTATGATGTGTAATTGTCCTCAATTTGTTTGTATTATTCACACCTTGAAATGCTCTGACTGAAGCACGAAGCTTCCAAATGTTTCATCATGAGATATTTCCATAAGAAATGGAATTTTTTTCAAATTTATTTAAAAACTTTTCACTGTATTCAAGAAAGATCAATTTTCATGAAATGAGACATGAAGCTTGAAGGGATTTCCAAAACAATTTGTGAATTTCGATAATTTTGATCACCGTAAAAGTATTAATCTTAATTGTTTGCTTGCCACTAGCATTATTTATATTTAGGACCGATGATTGAAATGCCTGGTTGTTAAATTTAAATCATTGTTCTTTGTTCAAATTCTTTATTTACAAAGTTGCTTGCTAAATGGAAGCCTTAAGCTTTCTCCTAAAATTTTATATCACTTAAACTGATAAGTGGTTCGGTTGTTAAGAAAGCATTGTAATCAAAATGATGGAAGAACAGTGGTTGAATTCTATTGATCAAATAGTTTAATTATTCTAATTTCCCCTTTGCCAAGTTGCATTTTCCGCTTAATTACTCACACTTCTAACTAATTAAAGGAAAAACTTTCTTACATATCTTATGAGCCAAAATATTTTGTGAATTATAACAGTGCTTCCTTTCGTTTCCCACATTTCTTACGGAAGTAGCATTTCTTATGAAGTACCACGGGTTTCTTTTCAAATGTTTTTAGTCCTTTCGCTGGTCATTTGGTATGAAGTTTCTGCTAATCAATGAATTACTGTGTATGCAAATTTGTGTGAAATAACTTTTCAACTAAAAAAAAAGCTTAACATGAATTTTTATTTCATTGCAGTTGTTGCGAAATTTGTTATAACAACTTGTGCAAGTTTAGCAGAGTTCAGTGTTTGTGAAGAGATGCTCGATCTCTTTACCACTGATGCGCTTTATGGAAAAGAAAGGAATAGAGAAATGGAAGGTATCGAAATGAAATGTTTTATGTCTGAACTAAATATGAAATGAATGATGCAATGGTTGAATGAAACTGCTGCTTAGGATCTTCTAAAAATCACTTCAATAGGTTCACTGATTCACTACTGACTATACATTTGTTAGTAATTATTAACTCTATTTCAGGCTTGAATCCTATCTAAGAATAATGCAATTAATAAAAACAAACACGGATGATTGATGTCAATTTCACCGAAGATGCTTTCGGAAGACATCAAAGTAATACTGATAAATTGAATTTTAATTGTAATTTTCGGCTCTGCTCGAAGTAAGAAGATGACTTCAAGCCAACTTGGTGCATTAGAAGATAATAATTATTGATTGACGATGAGCTGAGGTTTTAATTTGTCCAAAAATTAGCACAAACATATTCGTAATGTATTCAACATCCTCACTTTGTTCATATTATTCATATTGCATAGTGTACTAATTCAAGTAGAAGTTTAGAAAAGTATATTTCCAAAAGGAAATTTTTCGTTTCAAAAATTAAAAGGATTTTAGCAAACATTTGAAGGACTTAAAACTCAAATGTGTAAGATGCAAATCATCAAAAGTTCCAATACTTATATAAAGTTTCCATTAACTGAATGAAAATTTACATCAAATTTACTTCAAAATATTTCACATCATTAAATGCTCATTTCGTAATTGTTAAGTAAATTCCTCCATGCAAAATTGCCATGGAAATTCGAAATTTCATCAGTCATTAATAATTTCCAAACTTTCAAAATGGCAAGAAAAAAGTTTAGAAAATTCCAACTTACAATGTTAATTAAAAAAATCATGCAAATCTTACAAATCAATTATTTCAAAATGAAATATGTGAGTGATGCAGTCCTTCGGTTACACTATTCCATTAATTTCTGAGAGATTCAGAAGTACGTGAATCATAGCGACCAATTAAGGATCTCAAAAAACCAAAACATTCACTTCGATTAATTTAATTAGAGAAAAAATAACAAATTCATGTTGCGCTAAATGACTTAATTCTGTTGAAATATTTCTCTTTCTGACTTTTTCTTTCGAGACGCTCAAATTGTTTTTCATTAATTTCAAATGAAGGTTTCTCTTCAAAAGCTCATTCAGCAATTTTGTTTAAAGCACAAGCAATCGTTGATATTTCCGTCCTCTTCAGAACTTCCTGTCACTCAATTATAAATTTGTGTGAACTTCTCCAATTCAAAGGACCCAATTGCTGTTTTTCAGATTCCAACGGAGCGGAACTGATTCCATGCGTAATTGATGCGTCGAAATTTTGAGCACCGATTTACAACCATCAAATTCTTTGAAATTACTAAATTTGTTCGGTTCATAAAATTTCTCCGGTAGGAAACAGTTTTGCTGTAATTTGAACATTTTACTACAATTAATAATAAAATCACACTTTTTGACTTTTTTTTTTAAAAAAAATTAAAATATTTGGAAAGGATTTTTTGAATTTAAAAGGATTTTGTTAGGGAATATATGATCATACTTGTGAATAGCACAGGGAAATATTAAAGGATACCAATGTAGTTTACAACTTTGTCGTCTTCAATACCACCACTGTCGCTGATTGATTGCGTTGAGAAAAAAAAACAACGGTCATACAGTTTGTGACCTTTATATTTCATAACGTATTCAGAAACCACAAATTATTTCAAATATTTATCGGTAGCTTTATTGTCATCTCAAGTGCTACAAATGAATTTGAACTTAACTTGATCTGGACTAAATCATTTTTGCTTCATTTCACCCTTAATTTGCTTGAACAACTTTAAGAGGTCAGCCATTTTCATCAATTTTCCACAGATGTTTTAGAGATTATTACATCTTTCAACTGTCAGCTTGTCATTTGTTACCAAACGGTCTACATCACAGCTCCTTTGATGACGTCATCAATGCAGTATCCCTTAACACTAATCATTTCCTCATTTCCATTGCACAGGAATTTCCTAGCATTGAGAATAATCATATTATTGGGCTTGATATTTACTTTTTCCTTGAAAAAGTTCACCGAGAAGAAGTTCGACACAAGTCTGAGAAACAGGAAAAAGCAAAAAATTGCACTTAAATTGTCTTTGCCGCATCTTCAAATCTCTCCAAAAAGAATGAAACTGGAAATGCCAAAGTGTTGGCATTGCTTAGGAGAGCGAAAAAAAACTTGCAGGAATTTTCCCAATCTATTTATTGTTTATTCACTGACAAAAAAAGAAAGGAAAATGATTATTTCGTGCGGACATAAATCTGCCATTTCACGTATTAATCAGAAAACAAATATTAGCAGAAAACATCAATTTTTCAAGGATTTTTTAAAAAATGAAAAAAAAAACAGAAAATTGGGAGAAATACCTTTGAAATGAACGGTACAAAAAGCGATCAATTTAATTTCAGTTTAGCTGTGCAATAGCAAATTCTTCAGACGAGAACTTCTCTTGTAACAATCAATATTTTCGGAATTCTTCCAATAATTGCAATGTTTCGTCTCTTTCCTCTCTCCATTTCTTCCCATAAAAATTAGAATATTTTCTGTAAGAACTTTGTTTCATTTCTCTTCCTAAAGATTTCCCAATCAATGCATTCCTAACTTCCTAGGAATATTCTTCCAAAATTTTAATTGGTCCCCTTACATCATTCGTTACGATAGCAACAACAACAATTGCAACCTTCCTCCCTTGTACTTGTTAGGATGCAACGGAGTGAATATCCCTAAAATGCAAAAGTGCATCAAAATATGCAAAGCACTTGAATTTTTGAGGAAAATCCTAGTGCCATTTGTATCTTTCTGATGGAAGTATTCGCACTGTGAGGGCTACGTGAAATTAAGAAGTCATGTTAAGTGGTTAGAAGTGTCACACAATGTCACCAAGACTTTTTTGCAGAGAGAAAAAGTTCAGTTACGATGATCAGTAATAAAGATCTCTCATTGTACTTATTTTCCAGTCTCCCCAAATACACATGGAAAGTTGAATATCTTCTACTCTTTTCTATCTTACCGTACTTACATGGATTGTCTTAAACTACTAGATGAGGTCAAGCTATGTTTCTCATGCTACCGTACCCTGCTGAACTTCGTCACAACATTCACCTGCAACTTGCGTGCATTTTAACCAATAAGGATTACACAGAATGAAGAAAGAACATTTTGAAAATACCTCATTAATTTTATGAAATAAGTTGGATTATAAGTAAGTTAGGATAAGAATTTTGAGGAAATCAAGGAAGAAAAGTTTGGTGAAGAATATGAAGAAAAGGTACGGTCAGATGGTTGTCTCGTTCCTTCAAAGACACACAAATTATTTCTTTTTAGGTGACAAAATTGCAAATAAAAGGGTCAGATTTTGTGGTGGAATAACCGAGAAAGTGAAGAAATTCCTATCGATCCAGCATCAGTCAGTTGAAGATACCGAAGAAGAAAACGGAGAAAGAAGAGGAAAGGGAAAAGCGAAACGAATGAAAAGTGCGGTAAACACGTTTGTAAATTAAAAAAATAAATAGAGAATTATTTGGCGCTGTTCGTAGTGTGATTTCTTGTCGCCATCAACGAACTTCTCTATCATCCAAATATCGGAACAACAATTCACGAATCCTTAAATTAATTTCACTACTCTCTCATTACATTCTAATCTGTTATTAACTGCGGCTTCACAACTATTTCCCGCTTCGTATCGCAAACAGAATGATGAAGCCATGTTTGATATTTTCGCTGCTATGCCTCCAAGGGGTTACTGGTATTGGCTTTCATAACATCCCGGGAAGTTACTGTGCCCTGCGATCACCAACATGTTGTCCAAATCGAGATGATCAATGCACCATGCCAATCCTACAAAATCATCTCTGCTACTGTGATATGTTTTGTGATCGGGGCGAATATGGCAATGATTGCTGTCCAGATTTCAAGGCCGTTTGTCGGTACAGTCCACGGACATTAGCGCAAGGTCAGGTAATTTGAACTAAGCAGTAAAAAATGATTTGCTAAAATGCTGAAGTTGGTTACTTACTACACGCACACTACATTGCACTGCCAATTGAATTGAGCTCAATTAACGAATAATTCTTTTTTACTATCAGCGATTTCATGAAAGTGGTTGAAATGAACGATCAAATCAGATGATCAATTTACTGATAGCTAAGCTTGCTTTGTTTTAATGACAACTGACTGCAGTGGATTCATGTTATCCCAAAGACACTACACATTGTTTCCTTTACCGAAATTCAGAAATCAAGAGAGAGAGAGAGAGAGAGAGAGGGGAAGAGAGAAAGAGAGGAAGGGAGATACACTACTTATCATACAGTAGCTTATTGTCACATTATAGTTAGATTATCATAGCTAGCTTATTGTCTTATTGTCAGACAGCTTATCGTCTTGACAAATTGATGAAAATGAAATACTGTTAATGTTGTAGTATTCAGATTGCGTCCACGACGGAGTAGCTTACTCAGAAGGGTTCACAGTCACCAACAATTGCAATAAATGGTACATTTCTTACTTTCTTCTCTTCAATTATACTTCCTGTACAGAGAATGGTTAGTGTAATAGGAATTGGCATACTGATATGAATAGTGCCTATCTTCCCGTAGACAGCGCAATGAACGCAAGCAATATGTGCAGGTATTGCTGTGTGGCGAGCCTAAGCGAAAGTTGCTGCAGAAAGTTAGATTCTCGCTGTGTAGCGTGAGCAAGCGAGAACGTCAAACTTGGGTAATTAAACCAGAAGAATCATCAATTGAAGAAGATCAAATGGCACAAGAACATTTTCTGTACACTTTTAATTAATTAATTGTGAAATCAAGAAAACCGAAAACACAATAGAGTTCTGTTGATTGGAACATGGATAGGATGAGGTAAGGAAGGAAATTTCAAAAGCCTTTGTCATCAGATCTTCTGTGCATGTTTGGGTGGGACAAAAAATTTAAGGTTAAAGATTAAACAGATTAAATGAAAAGAATAAATTGTTTGCTGGTAAACTCCATTGCTGGGCGTAAAGTCAGAATTGAACTTTGAATTGCTAATTTATCCAATATTAATTAACAAATCAAATTGTCCTTTAATCCGAAATGCTTTCCCAGTGGAATTATGTGAAATAATCAAATTTATTATCATCATCAATCAAATCTTCCAACCGGAAATTAAAACATTACCTTGATAACTTGAACTTTGTTCATATCGCCATTTCTGTTTGCATTGAATCGAACTTTTTTTTACATGACAATTTTGCTAAAGCATGACATCACAGCTTTAAATTAATTCATGCAAAACTTTTCATTCTTCCGAGCTACACGCTAATTAATTATTGTTCATTACAAAAAGCATTAGGAAGAGTAATTAGGACAACAACTTAATTAGTTATCTAATGACGCAACGTGCAGAAGATACATCTTCACATTCGATGAGAAGTCAATCAACGCTTTAGTGAAAAGAAATAGAGACACCTGTGCATACATTTTGATTTTTTTAATGAAACGTTCACTCCTTCGGTTTTTAATTTGATTCTAATAGAAGTAATATAGTGGAAGAGCAATGAAGCAACATTTGAAAACTGAAGTTGACCTTGATTGTTTAATAATTAAATGTAACGAGCAAAAGGTCAAGGGAAGCGATCATACGGGGTCAATGTCGAAGGATGACACTTGTTTGAACCTTTCATTTAATTTATTATCTTTGCTGCAATTTCCACATCGTTTGTTGTTTTGAATTTCTTGTTTCAATTCTAATATTTGGGGTTTTACCTTCTGGGTTTCTGTTCAGATTGCTATATTTCAATTATTTAGCAGCAGTACCTTGCACAGTGTGCCAAAGGCTAACCATTTTACCAAATACTTTTTGATAAACTTTTTTCTTGCACCTACTTCATTACTTCAATTACCACTTTACTTTATTTCCATTAAATGTTGAATTTTGTTAATTCAACCAACTCTCTTTTCACTTGCGTCTAATTTGCAAAACTGCGAGAACTCGATTCATTAAGACAGTCGTAATTAAAATGACCAAGACAGTGACAGCTAAAGCTCAAAATTAGTAGAAATTTTTGATAAACTGTTTTGAATTTTTCTATTAATTAATATTAACCGGAAGTGACAAATTTCAAGAATCTGATCACTCAGTCTGTGGAAATAAAAGCAGAGAAATTTCAAAGACGGATTTCAATAGTTGATCTGTCCATTTCTTTGACTCATTTGTCGTGCAATCGAGAGCTGATTATCGATTGCGCTGATGGATATCCACATTGCATGATCAATAGAAAATCACTTATTTCTCGATGAGACTAGACACCTAAGATCTAAATTAGAATTTAATTTGGTATTGCTATTTCCAATTTTACATCTAAACCATTGATAAATGAATTGGTATAAATGCTGAAATTTGCAGTACTTGCACAGAGAAGCAATGGAAATGCGACGATGAACTGTGCTTGATTCAGGAACATTTACTGTTGAAAATCCAAGGCGAAAGACACACGTAAGTCATTATCTGCTGAAAATCCAGAGCGGAAGACTCGCATAAGTCACTGCCGTACCCATTTATGTACCCCTTCGCCATTCCCGTACTCCCTCCTACCCCTCCCTAGAAAGGCACTAACAATACATATGCTAAACACCTATTTATAGCTATTTGTAACTTAAATTACGAACACGCAATTTTTAAATGATCTTATAACTCTGCAACCAAGACGCTAACAGCAGGTTATACCACCATATATAGCACAGACATGCGCGTACCGCCTTGACCAAGGAAAGCATGCTTCTCTAGCTTAGGCTTAGGCTTGCTTTTGTTTCAAACGACATTGTAATGAAAATGTTTCATAGGAATCGGAATGGCGGGGTGCATGAATGAGTACGACAGTTACTGTTGAAAATACCGACGAAATGAAATACACTTCCGAAAGTCCAGTAAGGATATGTGGGAAGCCCTCTACGGTAACGCGTGAGGCCAGTGAGACAAGGATTGTAACCGACAGAAATACTGTATTACCAAAGATTAATTTGTAAGCTGAAATATGCAGACAGGGGCGGATATGTGGTGTTTAGACTGCAATTTACACGTAGATAATCGATATGGAAGAAGATATGCCATCGTGGGTAGTGTTAGGACAGCATACAATCTACGGGTTTAATTTGTTCATTTTAAATTTTCTTCAAATTTCTGGACGGGAATTAAGCTGAACAACTCATTCTTATATAGCTGTGCGAAGCAATATTACAGAGTAGTGCCAGCAATTATTCCAAAATTCCAAAAACCAAAGCATTTTCTACTTGTCTGAAGAAATTGAAAACAAATGCTTTTGGGTAAATTCAAATTACCATGAATATCCATCCTAAACACTGAAAGTTCAAAAAACATTCAACTCGTTTTTAAAATTAATGTTTTGCCGAAATATTTTTTCGCTAATTCCATCAATCCTTAAATCTTTCTAAAAGATGGAAAGCAACTTTTCATAAATATTCATTCCGATGAGTTTCAGGAGAGCTATTTCGGAGAATTAATTCCTTCGATGCCTTATTGTTTTTATTCTTTTAACCAATAAAGACGAAATTAATTTTTTTAAATTAACTTTCTCTGCTATGAAGCAAATAGAAGATTGTCTCCTTCTCCTCTTCACAGATTGGTCAATCGCAATCAATGTTTTGCTTATTTTTTCTTAAATGCATGCTTGATTAATGGTGGATAAAACTTGGTGATATTTCATTAATTATGCTTAATTATGCTAGCTGTAGCGAATTTTCGCGTTAATTCAATGAAAAGATTTATATGACACCAAGTTTGAAATTTGGAAAAATTCGAATTTTGTTTCTATCAGATGGTCAGCGAGAAATTACTCGCAATTTTGGGGACGTACGCTGAAAGATGGAATACGTCATCGTCTCGGTACACTTTTTCCAGAACGAAGTGTTCAGGTACTACTTACCTGTCGGTTTTTTCACTCGTGGCATAATTTGATTGTCATAATTTTAATCTTTCTCACCACTCTTGCTTTTGTAACCTTTTAATGGTTTGTTTTTCTAGCTGCTATTCAGAACTATTTTCCCGTCATTTCCATTTCCAATATAATCTTCGATTACGATTTTCTTCTACTGAAATATTTGTAGAAGAAACGATTAAGAGCTTACTGAAAAGTTTCTAAGCAATTGAAAAATCTTCTGCTTCAGAACATGAATGAAATGATCGTTAAACCGCGAGAATTACCGACGAGCTTTGACGCACGACAAAAATGGCCTGATTTCATACATCCAATTCAGGACCAAGGAGATTGCGCCAGGTGCCTAGGACGACAATATTTTCCACGCGTCTTTCGTATTAAATCTGAAAAATTAGATCAGAAATTAAAAATCAAATAATGTAAGTATTTCCATGCCATTGGACACTTTAGCTTGCAGTTCGTGGGCGCAGTCGACAGCAGCTACATCATCAGATCGTCTAGCATTGATAACGGAAGGTCGACAAAATGTTTCACTTTCTGCTCAGCAATTTTTATCCTGCAATCAACATCGACAAAAAGGTTGCGAAGGTGGCTATATAGACAGGGCTTGGTGGTATATTCGAAAGTTTGGGTTCGTTTTCATCCAGCAACCATGTCGCTTAACCGGAAATAAATTCCGGAACTGAACAAATGAATGTTAGAAAACTCTTGTTCCAAAATTACACCGTCATCGTAATCTTTTACAGAGTGGTAAGCGAAGAATGCTATCCATATGTAAGCGGAATTACAAAAAAGCCGGAAATGTGCCATATTCGGAAATCCAAGCATGTCAGTGAACAACATTGTCCAAGTGGATATCCTAATTCACGAGTATACCGTACGACACCATCCTACAGGTAGAACATCATCGTAATCTTTTACAGAGTGGTAAGCGAAGAATGCTAAAGTAAAATTCCCTCTTTTTTCTGCTGAAATTCCAACAAAAATAGCTTTGAAATTTTGGAGCAGTCAAATTACTTACTTACTTTTTACAAGTTGCAGAGTTTCAAGCAGAGAGAAAGACATAATGTCGGAAATACTAACGAATGGCCCGGTTCAAGCGACCTTCCTTGTTCGCGGAGACTTCTTTATGTACAGGTAAAACAGAAATTATTCCACTGAAAGATAATGATTCTGTCACTTTTAATAGTAACTATGGGTGTCGCAGAAAACAGTAGATGACATTCAACTCTTTTTTGAGTAATCCAGGTGAGTAATTTAAATCATTAATTTAAAAATTGATTAAAACTAATTAATTTAAATTTTTTTAAATTAATTTTAAACAAAACAGATTTGAATGTTTCAGTGGTGGGGTTTACAAGCATATACCAACAGCTGGAGAAAAGGATGAAGGCTATCATTCAGTGAGAATTCTCGGGTATGACTTTTCATTTTTCTAAGAAATTTTCAGTGGGAATAAAATCAGTTAAGAGCTACATTCTCTTAGAATTTTACTGCAAGTAATCTCGCTTAGTTACAAAACCCAAAGCTGCCTTGATCTATGTTGCTTCAGGGAAAATTAAAAAAAAATCATTTTGGATATTTTCCAAGTCCTTTTGACAATGATCGAAAAATAAAACATGAATGGCGGAAGTTTCATTTTCTTCCTTGCAACCAACAATTTCCGCGGGAAAAACGAATCAATTTGTAGATGGGGTGAAGATTACTCGACAGGAAAACCGATCAAATATTGGATTGCTGCTAACTCCTGGGGTTTAAATTGGGGTGAAAATGGTACATTTCGTATCGTTCGTGGAGAAAATCACTGTGAAATTGAATCTTTTGTAGTTGGTGCATGGGGTAAAGGGTTCAAAAAGCGTCGACGATTGTTGAAATTACGAAAAACGCGGCGACAATTCCAAACACTATAATCACTCACCAACTTCTCCAAAATACTAAACATTTTGTCCCTTTCTCTCTCTCTCTCATTCAGTCTCTCTCCCAGACCACACTGCCTTTCTGGTCTCTCATCAAATGTTTTCATTCATTCCAAAAAAAAGAAATCCATTTTAGCGCGGATCTTTCAATAGTCTTAAAAATAGTTTAATTCGGAAAAGAAACATTTCATTGTTCATACAACTGTTTTTACTTTTTAGCACTTTTTAACTGAATCTACGTTTACATTGAAATTACTACAATTATCAAAAGTAAATCATAAAATCGATAATTAAAGTAGAAATGTAATTATCATTTGCCATGAGAGACTGATAGAATTTTAGTAAAGTTAAATTGTCAAATATGAAAACAATGTGATTGTATCACTCTAAACATGACTGAGGATTCAGTGACATAATCTCTTCGACTACATCAATCTTCGACCTTTGTCAGTCTTTACATTCCAAAACTACCGGATAGACCCGAAGGTCAACCTGTATTCAATGATCAAAATGTTAAACTTCCTTCGAATTCACTGTTATCATTTCCATCTACCAAATATTACTGTAACTTTATCACTGCTATAGTAAGCTCTTTGTTTTACGGTACCGTAAATGAAAATTCGTTTTACTTATTTCATGTAAAACTGTCTGCTTTAATGGTAAATACTAATATTCGTTTATTACAGTAATAAGCAGAAAGTATACAAATGAAATGTATGTCCTTACTCTGTCTACATGACGCCACTGATTATTTATTTGAGGAACAAAGTAAATTCAATCTTCTGATAAAAACCAGAAGTGTGTCTTTTGTAGCTACGAAGGGTTTGAGACAAGAGGATCACCGTCTTCCTAAATTACCCTTCATGATGAACTTTTTACCGACTCCCGCATGAGTGCGGTTCCCAAAAACAAGTTAAACTTTCTATAAATTCGCATATTTTGACCTGTCATACTGACTACCACTAATCCAGAAATCACATTGCTGATGTATCATCAAAGATTACCCGCAGAATGAACACCGAGGAGAAATGTCGCAGAGGAACATTAACACCACTCATTCTGCCTAATCGTCTATCCCTCGTTCTCCTTGGTCACAAGCGTGTCTGTGATAAACGTCGATGAAATCCCGAACATTTGTGGTAAAAGTTAATTGGTTGGTGGGAGAAATCTATTAAATTGATCGGTGTAAGCTGATTAGGAAGAGATGGGGATATGCGGAGGAAGTCCTTCGTCTTATAGACAAAGATCAACGAACGATCTCTATGGGTGGTGAGAGACGAGAGATCATCATGAGGTTAGGGACGGGGCAGGATATTGTTGATGTGCTAGACCAGTGGTTCACAACCTTTCTAATGCGGTGATTCCTTAGTACAGGTTCTAATTTTGTGGTGATCCCCAACCATAAAATTATTTTCGTTCCTTCTTCATGACTTTAATTTTTGTTTCCATTTGAAGCACCCACCCACCTGCTGCTGATGCTGACGCCTCACTGTTCCTCCCGGTAGACTAGCTGCGTTGGCAGGGGCAGGTGACCAGCAGGCTTTCCCCGATGGAGGCTCAATAGAATCCCTCCGGGGATCGCGACGTTCCAGGTTGAGAACCGCTGTACTAGACAGTGTGCTATTCACGACCTGCTAGTACCTCTAGAAAGTCAAATTGCGATCGCTGGATTTGATACGTTGCGGATTAATTTTTCATCGTAATTAACGCCATAGAAATTTGACGACAAAAGGCCGTTGGGGTTTCTGAATAATACATGACGGAACTTCCATGAAGGTCACGTATCTGTGGAGTTCCGAATATGCAAAGAAGAAATAAAATGTCGACGTCACAAACACCGACACTGAAACAGTAAATAATGAAAATGTTAACTTGCTAATGAAATTTGGTCGATGACGTATCGATAGCTTCCTGAATTCACAACGCAGAATTATCGGTACCTTTCATGATCGAGAAAGGTCAAAAATCATTGTTTCCCAAGAAAACTGTCATCTCAAGTAAAGGAAATGTAATTTAAACAATATTCGTTATAGCACAATATTTCACCTCTCAAAATTTGCAAAATTCACACTTCCATTTCAGTGTTAAAAATGAAGAAAAATTGATTGCATTGTAAAACTGTTTTCAATTCACTAAATTATTTTTTGGAATATTTGAATTAAAACAAACTTTTTTATTGAAATGACTTAGCATCAGAATGCTTCAGTTATTCATATTGTCAACCATTCGTCACCACCGTTGATGATAGAGGAATGCTAAAAAGGCTGAAGAAAAGTTGTTGCATTCATGAGAACTCCTTTAAATTTAAATTTCCACGAGCAATATTTTTAAGTTTTACCATAATTTCAATTATCGTCTTTAACCAAAATGAAACTTTGTAAATTCTTTGAAATCGATCAACCACCATAATGTGAGTTTTCTTTGTTAACAGAGGAGCAAACTCGTTCGTCCTTCATGATAGGAAAGGCACAGTCGACAAGTGGTACCATTTCATCCAGAAAAGTGTGGTACCATTTCATCCAGAAAAATGGAAATAATTAATAATTCTGACGCTCATTTGTTTTTCGTTTCACCCAACACTTTAATTAGTAAAATAATTTTCGAAATGCAAACCACTGCAATCTACAGAA
>JABVXS010000610.1:0-26980 GCA_013365335.1 Madathamugadia hiepei
AACAGATATTTTGATAATGGTCTTCTTTATCTTTGCGAAGGGCTCTTCGGATTACGTTGCTTAGTTTATTCGCTTAAAAAAAGAAAATTTGATGGAAGAAAAAAATAAGAGTTACTGATGGGGATATTGAGTTCTTTTCAGGATGAAAACGTTTCTTATCATTGCCCCCTTTTATCTTCATTTTTTCACCAATTTTTATTTTTATCTTTTGGCAACAGACGCTGAAACTTACTTCAAATTTAAAACTTTGAAATCATACGATTTTGAGTTTTTTCCTTTTGATGAAGGAAGTAACACTTCATTAAATAACCAAATCAAAGACCCATTTTGTCCATCAACTGACATTCCCATTTGTCATCGGTAAGACAAGCATGAAAGATGAAAATGGGTAGTTACAGTTCACTTCATCCTCAAAACGAAATAACCTTGATTGTAAAACTTGTAAAATTAGAGGAATTATACCACCATAATGAATAATGCCCAAAACTGTACAGAACAGCTTTGTGGCTAAAGCAGACGAAGAGATAAAAAGTAAGAAAAAGAAAAAGGGAGTGAGAAAGACAAAAAGAGAGAAAGAAAAAAGATCGACAAAAGTTAGGACTTTAGCAAAGAAATTCCGGAGAAAAAGTTGTGCTGTTTGAAGCATTTCAAAGCTCAGGCTAATAGTAGAGGAATATTGACCAAAAAAAAGATGTTGGTAAAATTGGACGAGAAAGAACCCAGAGCCCACAGTTTACTGGTCCTTTTTACCAAGCCAACAATACTACGCAAGCATCCAGAAAATAATGGACATGTAGCTGCTATATTCTGTTTTTCAAATTTAGCGTCGCGGGATTTTTGAATTTTTATTTAAAACTAGTGGGTGGTGGGGTGACGCTTGTGGTGGCGTGCTGGTGGGTTTTTTTCGTCTTCGTGATTTTTATGCTTCTAAAATATTATCGCAGGAATCTTTTGCATAGCGTGGATCTTACGTAAACGTGAAGTGAGATAGATTCGGACGTAAACGTATTGGGTGGATCATCAGCACATGGATTTTTCAGCTGTTGAAATCAAGTTTCTGATATCGAATACTGTTATTGTTAATTCTTATTGAGCATATTGTTTCCTCAAAACCTTTCTTTCTTTACAAATACTTAAGCGATGAAATCCTTATACATATCTGATTTCATAATTTTTGCTAAGGTTACTGTAACTCAATTTTTTCTCCTCAGTTATCCTACACAATGTGTCTAAAGACTACGTTATTCCTGACCACGGTGTATAAATATGTCACTACCAGTATTACGTTATTTATTTATTTCTAATAACCACGGTATATAACTGATGGTGTATACCGTAAAGGTTTTTGTTCTCCTTGATCATTGGTCTCACACTCAAGCATGTTTTGCGCATAACTCATTTTTTCTGGTGGTATGGTCTGATATTATTTGCATATTGCTTCACATGATTTTATCAGATGCGAATCTACTAGTCATTTGATGAGGAAAGGAATAATTATTAGGCTGTATTGGCACTGCTCATTTCAGCTCTGGGAAAAGGAGGAACAACAATATAAGACCGACTTTGTACTTTATTTCCTCAGCGATTCTGTTGCTGCTAAGTTTTTTATTGTTCATGAAATGAACATTTTATGTTGGGATAGTTTTTGTTGATACATCAGAAGAATTTTTGGAACGGATTTTCTTAAATCCTGTTTAAAAAAAACTTTCTTAACTACCCTCGCATGCTTAAAATTTCTCATTTTTTACTGGTTGCTGCTAATATATTACGCGGCATATTTGGTTTCCGTATTTAATTGGAAATAGTCATCTATTATGCTGGAAATTTCTAGATTTCTTAGTGTTACTAGAGTCGGAGCGCGAACGTAACCTATACGTACATCAGATAGATACTCCACCAGAAGAGTACTGAATTTTTGAGTTCCATTTTGATTGTTTCTATTCTTCATAAATTTGCATATTTAAGCGATGCAATTTAGAGATTAGTCTCAAAATGCCGTGTGAATATTTGTCTTCAGTCATCCTAAAAGCACATATGAGTAGTGAGTACTTAGTTTGTTCGTTCAATTCTGACTCACTTTATCTCGCATATTTTAACGTGAACTTCTAACATTACAGTGGTATCACACATCCTAGAATATGGATTCGAATCTTTTCATCAAGTAGTGACAGTATTCATCCAACTAGAAAGTCTCCGCTGAAAATTGGCCTAAACAAGCCACGCCACTCATAAATTTTGTTGATCCTTCAGATTAATTCGTTATTTCGCTTAGTCCTTTTTAATTTACTATTTAACATAGAATTGAAATGACAATGTGAAATTCTCAGAAATGAATATGCAAAAATTTTTTAAATGCCTGCTCAAATTATGTAAGTGCATCGGACTAAATGTAAATATATACAAATTTTTGCAACTTTCATGATTCTTGATTTTGAACAAATTTTCACTGGATTTAGTTTCATAACTTATTAAGTTATTTTTATTTTGCACTTTTTATATTTTGATTTTACTTTTATAATTTTTAGGTGCACCGATGACTGACTATGTGCTAGAAGCTGCATATCACTTGCTTGTATTTGTTAGTCTCTTTTGTTCGGTTGGTGGAAAATTAAATGCTGCATTTACAGTGCTGATGAAATGAAACTTCAGTGCCAACGAGTTTGTTAATCTGACAAAGTGTGAAGGAAAAAGGGCATTTCTGCATTTCACAGTTATGGATAAATATTTGGACGGTTTACGGAGCATGCGTTTGTATCGTCAAGCTAATACACTGCCGACCACCTCCGGCTCACATCAGTTCACGTTAGTTTACTTCTATTTTCTAATAAGTATTACTCAAATATTTAATTAATGCGTTTTTGAAAAACTGAAGATGTTTTACTGGGTCTGTAATCAGTTATATTTTATATTCGACACTTGGTTGCATAACTCACTGGAAAATATTTGTATATGTATTTAGACTAGGAAATGTCGCAAGTTATACTATGGAATTAGACGTTGGAGATCGACGTGGATTCAGTAGTTTCACTCTACGCGGAGTTCCAGTGTATGTCAAATTTCTTTGCTTTTTTGCATATAATAGATTTATAGTTTATCTTTCATTGTTATTTGAATAATCCACAACTTTTAAGTTTCCTCGTCGACGCATTCAATTTTCTTCGTCTTAACGGTCTCGATGCCAGTGGTATTTTTCGGAAAGAAGGGAATATTAGTCGACTTAAGTCTTTCTCGGTCTGTTCCACTAAATGTTCCAGATTTTGGATTAGAGTATACCAACAACCGAATTAAATTATGATTTATTTGCTATAGAGAAATGGGTGTTGTCAGATGTTTTAAAAAACTAACTTTACCTGTATTATGATCGGTTTTTAGTTGCAAACATTCTTTGGTAGCGTGGTTTTGCCGGAGAATTGCACAGCGCACGATGTATGTTCACTTATAAAGCGGTTTTTTCGGGAATTAAAGACACCTCTTTTTGCTCAAATGCAAAGACAGCTGTTAGATGTACGTTTGATAAGGAAACACTTGCCGAAAAAATGTTTCCACTAATGTGCATAGTGTTCGTGTGTCTTTTATGATATTTTAAGCTATGTCTTTGACTACTTTGAATGCAGCAGTGAGTTTTTAAAAAAAAATGGAAAAAAATTTTTTAATTTTATAGATTGCTTTAATTTATAATGGAGGTCAACGTATTGACAAACTCCTGGAGATTGTACGAATGTTGCCTACTGAACATTTGGCAACACTAACTTTTTTAATGCGACAATTAAAATACGTGAGATTTTTACTTAGAAGAAATTTGTACAAATACTTCCTGCTTCACATAAAAAAAGCTTTATCTCTTTTAAAAAAAATTTGGTTCCTATTTCTTACGTGAAAAAAAAAAGAAATTCTGAAAATAATGGTGAAGATGATGGAAGGATTTTTTTGGATACTGACGGATTTGAACCAATAATTGTATTTTCATATCGGTTTTTTGGCCTCTTTTAAATAAAGATTCGGAATATTATTTTATTGAAAAATTTCAGTTCGGTGATCGGCATGAGAGTCATCAAATGACAGTTGAAAATATCGCACGCGTTTTCGCCCCATCTCTTTTTCGGGACCATCCCCCACTTGCATCTAATAAAAGAAAAGGAGGATCGCAGGTATGTTTTGCCTTTCCTTCTTTCTGTTTCGAGCAAACCTTGCGAGTGAAATTCGAAAGTTGTCACAGCTTGAGTTGTAAGCTTTTTTTATTGCTGATTTTTCGGTTAAAATTATAAACACTTTTTCAGGAAGATTTGATCTCTAATGTACGAAGTGAAAATGAGCTTCGTATTGCAATTATCGTTGATCTGATTGATAATGCGCATAAAATTGGTGTGCCGCGCGACTATTACTTAGCTTCACGTCATCCTTCTGATGTTTCGCAGAAAATTTTTAAAGGAAAATTTATGGGTTATGTTGGGATGCGTAGTGTTTCTGCCAAACCATCATCTAGGTGGGATTAGTCAATTTCGACACTGCGATAAAATAATGTTTAGCATTTTAATGTGCTCGTGTATATTCCCAATCTTTTCAGTATATCATATCACCACCTTTTTTTATTGTTTAGTTTGATATCTTTTTTAAATTCATTTTAATTCAAATCAAAAATTTTTAGAAATGCATTGACTAAGCAAAAAGCTGAAAACCGAAAGGAAAAGCAGCTGGAGTTGCAGCAAGAACGTTACAAGGTTTTTTTTTTAAATATTGCGCCTTTATAATTTTGTTAACTAATGCTAGCCGTTTGATTTTTCTAGATTAAAACACCGCATGAACGTCGTTCATCATCTACAGTTCGTGACTTTTTTTCAAATATTTCGAACAAGGTTTTGCGTCGGGGACAATCTCCGGTTGCATCAACACGGCGGCGTTGTTCAGCAGGCGATATAACCGGTGATGAATCATTGCGAGTGATTACGAGTGGGTGCAGCTTATCATATTTCAAGCTTGGAAGTTAGCGAAATTACGGTTGCCAGATAACAGCAGTTGACAAGTATTCGAAAAAAATCGACGATTATTATGTTTTTACGTTTTTTCAGTGCCCGTAAAACTCCCGATGAATTATTATGATAAATTTAGGATGTCAAGGCATTTCAAAATTTAATGCATGTAAATCTGCTACTTTGTTACATATAATTTTTATTTCGTTCTGCTATTTTCAGCTGGGATTAATACCGCAGAACCCAAGGCTTGTGTCCATAAGCATACTGACACCTGTGATGTTTCTGAACGCATATCCAAAATGAGATTTGAAAATGAAGAATTCTTGTTAGGAGGTGATGGCTCAAGCATGATAGTCTGTATAAAATCACCATCGATTGTTTCGTTTTCTCAAAAGTTAGTTTTCAATATAAGTTCCTCCTATTTGAATAATACAGAAAGTTTTACCTTGCTTTCATATTGCAGAACAATTGGAGAGCATTCGCAAACAACTTTAGTTCGAGCTGGTGTTTGTACTCCATCAAGCAGAAAAGATGATGGTGCCTCAGTTTCTACAAATAGTTCAAAGCATCGCTCACGCCGTGAATCACCCCGGAAATCCAACACAACGAATTCGAGAAGCAATGTGGTAGAGAAATGCAAAGTTATCAGAGAGCTGAAAGAAGCAAATTTGATGCCTACTTCACCTGCTTTTGAACCTGTCGAAATGACAGTGTGAGTTAAATGTACCTTTTGAACGTCGCATTGAGCGTGGAATTATTTCATGTTTTAGTTAAAAACATGAATTTTCGACAACTTACAGCAATTGATAGGCTTTTCATTCTCGGTTAGCTCACATAAAACAAACTCTTAATTTTTTGTCGAGACATCATGAAATAGCAGTCTATACATTTATCCTTCTTAAGAGTGGGAACTGCACACCTGCATAATACTAATAAAAAGAACTTGATGGTAACATTTGAAAAATATATTGAAACGATCAAATATATCTTTTGAACATTGCATCATTGGTCTTTTAATCCACTTTTTTTCATCTGCTTACCAGGAAATCATCTCATTAATCCTTATGTTCTGCTTCAGGACTCTATAGATGAATTTGTTCCAGCGAAATTGTCAGAACCTCAATTTGCTTTATGACGTTGTTTCAGCAAAAACATAGATGAAGCATTCCTGCGACAAAGAGAATCGAATGAAAAATTAGCAACAACAAAAATTACCAAGCGAAATTCTGCCAAGAAGCTGCTTCAGTCTGTCAAGGTATATTTCTGTTGGATTTTAAAATTTTAAATCAGGAGTAACTGAAATTCAAAAGTCGAATGTTAAAGGCTTCATTTTGCAAATATAAATGCTTTTTATTTAGATTGCTGATTCAACCCAATCATTCCTAGAAAGCTATTTTGCCGATGAAGTTATGGACCGCATTCACCGTCGCCACACTGCACCTGTAAGGCTCAGTACGCTTTTGAAGCGTAATCAGTCAAGCAACGTGTCTGCAGTTTTGAATACTTCGCAGTATCGCGCGCGAGGTTTTCATTTTTCCACCATTTCGTTGTTTCAGTGTTGTTGTCATGTTTTAAATTCATGCACAATATGTTTCTCCTTTTTTTACAAATTTGGTTGCAATCAGGAATTTCAGAAAGGCATTCAACAACGTTGAATTTAATGTTGAATGAAATAGAAAAGGATTCGGAACTGAGTAAGTTTTTCTCAGTTATGTTTTGGATATAAATTTATGATGCTTATTGACGCTATTTTTTTCGTAAGTTGCTTCAGCTCTAGAAACAAAGAAGCGTCGCAGTGAAAGTTTGAGTGGCGATTCAAGTGACAGAGTTTCTATAAGTGACGATGAGAGCAAAACGACACAAGATATCCAAGATTTCAGTGCCGAAACAATTTTGGAACAGGTATGGCATGTTTTACTGTCATTCTTCTTGAATGAGGAACCATATTTATGTGTTTCTTACATTCTTTTTTTGACAAATAATATTTTAGAAATGCACAGAGTCACGACAGCGACGAGTCAAGCGACAAAAACGATGGAAGGAAGGAACTAGGTCTATAAAAACAAAATCAGCGCAATGGTCCATTGGATCAGCTCCAGTGGCTTCACTTCTAGATGATGTGACCAATGAAATAAATCGTTTGGAAAAAGATCGTAAAGTTGCCAACAAACTACTTGGAAATGAACGAAATACATTATTGCTTTCGAATACAAAAAGAAAGGAACACGATTCAGTTTTAATCAAAGGTTGGTTTTTGTACGTTTGGAAGGAGATTTTAAAGATATATTTTTGACTCACTCCTGTGAGTTTCCGCAAAGATTGACTTCTTTTTTAAATAGAAAATGTTTCTAATTTATTTTTTTACAGTAAGACAGGAATGATCCGAACCTGTTTGGCTGCTTTTTTTCTCTAGTAGAAGTATGGGAAACATTTCTGAGTTACAGTGGAGGAAATTAGAGTAGTTATTTGCAGAAGATACACCACTATCTCTTCCATCAGTTATTCTACCAAACAATACTTTGTATCCACCTACAGTTCCTTCTGTAACAAGGGAAAATCGTCCAAAGTTGTCATCTTTGCTGGATGTTCCGAATTATTTGCTTAGTTCACCTTCCGTCAATATCAGCGTTCAGTCAGCTACTTCATATCTTGATAGACCGTCTTCTACCATCACATCGACTTGCAACGAAACATTACATTCGGAACCTCTGAAGTGTGATCCGAAGCAACAAAGTGTCGATTCAGTTCACAACAACAAGGATGTTGATGGGGTAAGTTTTTTATTATGGCACATTTCTCATCGTTTTTAGTTTGAGTTTTAATTTATTGTGCTTTAAAAAGGACAAAATTTAGAAATTCTAGAGCGGCTTACAGGTATATAATTAAGGAACGATTCCCCTTCGTATCAGTTTTATGTTCAACACACTTAGCTTAATTTTGAATTGTGTTTAGTCAATGGGGATGTCATAGAATGTCTAGTTGAAAAAATTGTATTCTATAGGTATTGAAAAGGGATATAGTTTAAATTGATTTGTTTGTTTCATATTTAGAAATAACAGGATCTTTTGAATGAGGGTTCGACATCATCCAGTAAATTCTTCAGAATTGTCCACTTGTTCAATAGTTGCTTGTGTCTTTCTTTTGTCTAGCATCTTTAATTTCTCAATTTTAGAATACTGTAGAAACAAATGATCGACCCAGTGATTTTGGGGAGGACTTTTCAAAATCTGATGCTATTAAAATACAGCTTTTGAGCGCGAGAAATGAGGACGTAAGTCTTTTTCTTTATATTTCATGTGTTTATGGTGAAATATGTTCTAGGCATAACAAGTGTCAAGATAATCTCTATTTGATAGAATTTTAATGTTATGCTTAATTTGTATGTTTCAGGACATAATAGGAGGCCCTGCTTATATGCCTTCAGGATCGCGTCCAAGCGTTTTATCTATCAAATCAAATAATCGTGGTATGGTGAGGCAACGCGTCAATCATTTTGCCCAGTTAGGAACACAAAAAACTATTGCAGAACAGGTGCATTTTATTTATAAACTTCATTAATGTATTTTATGTGTTGTTCGGAATGAAGTTCCATGTTTTACGCCATCTATTCTAAGTAATGCATGTTACAGGGTTTTAAAACAAAACATCAGTGGCATGATGGCAAATATGTACCCTCACCTCTTCAGAAACTTTCTGCTCCTCCCGCTTCACATAATTTGCAACCATTTGCTGGAAAAAATATGTCTCAACCATCTCGGGACGTTGTAATTAGGCGAGCTAAAAAATTTGAAGGTAAGATTCCGCATCTGAATTTGCAATATGCTTCTGAATATGCATCAGCACAGTTGAGAGAACTTTCGCAAAATACATGATGCAATATGTTATTCACAGAATACTTGGTAGTCATTTCACTGTATGTCTATCTGACAATAATTTGTGTTTCTGTTAACGTTGAAGGTGATTTGTTTCATTTTGACTCTATCGTACACACTGTTTGTTAAGTGTCGTCGGAATGTTAAATAACACTTTTTTGTGATTTTGTCCGAACGAAATAATTTTCATTTTTTCCAAATGTTCCGTGAAACTGGTGCAACCTTTTGTGTCACTACTGATGATTAACCCATAGCTGATGTTCCAGTTCTGCACAAGTGTTTTTCATATTTGAATGTATCGCTAGCAAAATTGAAATGCACAACTGCAAATTCGCTTGTTCTTTTCAGTTAATTGTACAGGTTATTTTGTAATGACGCGCGGTATTAAAGCAAATTTTTTGTAACACAAAGAGATTGCAGCATTAGCGATATCGGCCGGGATGGAGGCATGCAAGAATTTTCGTCCCGCTACTCGCAGCAGGCTCGCAAAAATACAAAAACAAAACAATCCGAAGACTCCTCGCCGTTTGAGTGGTGAAATGCGAGCTATACGACGTTCTCAAGCTAGACTTGACAAATCCCTTGAAAAGCTTGCAGTCAGTCTTAGTAAACATTGCTTATTGGGGAGATCTATAAGCCAGGCAGACTGCAACAGGCAGTGCTCGTTAAATCCAACCTGCAGATCAGAAAAACAGCGGCAAAATGTTCGATCATGTCATGGTGATTTGGAAAATACAAATCCATCAATATTGTTACATTCTGGCAATTTGAAAATGATACCAGAAACAGTACATGACACTTGAAGTGCGTGGGCCTCCCTTGTGCTTATTTGTTCTTATTGTGTCTTTTTGTCTAAATTTATAAGTTTTTGAATTATACATCATAAATGATGTAGAATCTGTTTTGTTACTCTTCATTTATGAATGACAATTATTGAATGCCCCAGAAATTCTATTTATTAATCTTTCTCCTAGATTTATAAAAAAATTGAAATTTAATAAACTTTCAGATCAGTGTATGTGAAACTTTTCATGTCTTTACCGTACTTTGACGTGCTATTTTTGTTTTCTTGTTCCTCTTTTCTTAATTGGAAACATTTGATTTTTTTAATTGATTTCATAAAATAGCAAGGTAGGGCATTAAAAAAACGAGGTACCGCGAATAGGAAATACGTCCAAATTCTTGTAACTTTTATGGGTATTTGTGTATAATTTAATTTATGAAACTAAATTTTGAAATGCCATTTGCTGTAGTTAAATTTTATTTAAGGATGTTTTCATGATTACCCTTATTTCTAGTAATTTCTAAATGATTCCAGAATCGACCGAATTAATGGAACAGTCCTCATCACCGACCAGTTCACCGCAACGTTGTACCAATCTTCATCCCTTGATCTCATCGTCCATTACAGCACGATCTCCAATTATTTATGTTTCCTCAACGAAATCACGAAGGCCAAAAAATCCATTTGTGACCGTTACTGGCGCTAGTTTAACTTCACCGTGTAAAAAATAAAGTGGTAGGCCTGAACTGGAACGTTACAGTGAACATGTTTTTTCATATAATTTTTATGTACTTATAGCTGTACTATATTAAAAGACGTTTGTTCTCTGCTTCTTTTTAAAGTATGATTAATGTTTTTTACCTCAGCCCAAAAGTTTTTTGTTTATACTGATGATAACTAATATGGTTCCTTACTTTTCATATCTTTAAAATTACATGGTATATTAGAATATCCGGTGAAATATTTGCAGTTCCAAACTCTTAATTCTTAACATTTCGATTGCTTAGTTTCCATTTGCATTGTCTCTACATCTCAAGTGTGTAGTTCGAACTTTTTTGTTACCTACCTCTCTCATATGAACACTGCATAACATTTTAATTCCCATATTTCTCATTTGTTTCTCCTGTTAAGCATTTTGAATCTGTACATATAAATCGCCACCTAAGTTTTTTTCCACTCTTGTTTCTAGTGAGGATGAGTTGAAATCACTCATTTAAATTTTGTTCATAAGAAATTGATGCAGGAAGATCTGAAAAATAGATGAAATCTGCACCATGGTCACTGACTCGTAATGTTCTGCTGATTTTCTGTAAACCCAGTATTTTTCACCAATGCGTTTAACGAAGCATACAGCTTTAATCTAATTTCAAGCAGCTCATTGCGTTTGAACTATTTATTTGCGGGAAAATGTCACTAATAAGGAGTATAGGAAGTACTGGAGTAAGGCAATAAATAGTCAACCAAATCAATTTGTTCCTGGATTCATTTACACAGGACTTTACCTTCCCCCGTATAAGGAAATAACTAAATAAATGTTCAGCAGTGTCATACATTACATGATAATAGCGTTTATGAGGATAAAAAAGTCGTTGAGCCAGATGATTTGTTGTCCTTGTACTACAAACCAAACCGATTTTTTTTGGCTTCCTCCAGACTTTTTGGACGTTGCGAAGGTTTGATTTTATCTGTTGTTGATGCATTTGTTAATCGTTTTTGTATCTAAAAGAATCAATCGGATTTACTTACAGTTCATTCAGAAGCGTCAGTGAAAAGCCCAAGGAAATAGTCGATTAGAAATAGTTTTAGTGCTTACAGTGTAAAGAAACAGCTTCTGCTCGGATTGACAAGGGCATCGTTCAAAATCTTTTTGTAAAAATGAAAGTTACGATATGCTTGATGGAAGAATGCAAACGCAGGGTATCTTCAGAATAAATAAGCCAGTTTAACTACATTTGCAATACACAGCGAAATGAGTACCGTGAAATAATAAGCAGTGTAAACTGATGCTAGATTTATACCATCAACAGCCCCTTTAAAACGGTTCCAATACCATCCAACAAATCCTAGTGAAATTGCAGTACGGTCCTGAAATTCAATAAAGATATAACTTTTCTTTTGCTACCTTCGCTTGAACTGAGCTGCATTTATTTCCTTACATACGAATTCTCCGCTTAATCCCAAACTTGTAACATAAGCAATGGTTTCAAATTTTTAACGCAGCACGCATTAATGAGATGAATTTAGTAAGAATTATGAACTTGCGTATAAAAACGCTTCAGAAAATGGATCGGGACTCATTCTAACAGCAGTAATTTACAATGACTTCATTTTCGTGAGAATGAAAAATGAATGACATACCCAAACCATCATTTCCTCGCTGCATCTGATTCGATAGCACAGTTCTTTGGCATCTTTTCTACTTGGCGAGTAATAAGTGACGTAAGCTAAGGTACTTAGTGGTCCGACAACAAAACTTGCCAAAAGAAATCGTCCCTGTAAGCGAAAATTTCTGCAAATATAATAACAGATGGTCTCTTATTGTTGCAGATTTTGTAGTTCATTTCTGCATATTTGCAATACCTGATTCATAATCATTGTATATAACATTTTTTGTTCAGTCAGAAGAAACAAAGAACATCACTGTTTTACAATGTTTTTGCATTCTCTCATTCATTCTTTTAAAAAAGCTTTCGAAATCGAATGAAAACATTTACACATGCCTGTAATTTTCTACATTTGTTTCTAATTACTTTCGCTGAATTATTGGTGGTTGTTTCCGGAGTTAAGTTTCTCAGCAGAATCAGCCGATATATTGGATGTATTATAGAGCCACCTGAAAAAATCATCCCAAAAAAAAACAAAAAAATGGAGTTTGAAAATTCGAAGGAAAGTCTAAAAAACAATCTAACTCCAAGCACTGATATCCCAATAAAGGCAATTTCACAGAATTATAGTTTTCAAAAAAACTTCAATCATACCAATAAATGACAGAATTTCAGCACTCTTGAACGTCCCAAAAATTGTCAATTCAGTGTATGGAGATGGGACTGATGTCAAATTGTCAACCGTCAATTCGGATCGGTGAAACTGCGAAAAATTATACCACCATGGCCCCAAGCCGAACATTTATCGCCAGACACTATAACTGACTCCTGGGCTGAAAAAGCCCACATATTGTTTCTCAGCCTGATCATAGCAAAGGAATTTGTAAAAAGGGAAGAAACACTTTAAAAGTTTTACTGAAAAGATTGACCCCTTGATCAATATGAATCATGCTTATCACAAGCGGATTGAGATTAGAAAAAAGATTGTTCGATCGATAATCATGAAAAATGACACTACTAACGTTGGGACTTGTACATAAAATTTTGATGGAAGACAGCGTCTCTACAACTTCACAATAGAAAACTGGAGAAACTAGAAACGTCAACTTTAATTTTATTGATAAAGCAAAAATGAATCACATAAAAAAAGTAAAACAACGAAACAGTTGGCTTAAAACACAAAAACATGGATGTTGAGGAAAATTCGTTGTTCAGATGTTTTTTTAAAAGATCTATTTACTGCTGCTAACAGAATCCAGCGCTTTACGTAATTTCATCTGTTCTCGTTTGGAAAAAGAGCGGCAAATCTTCTTTTTAGTTTTCTTTATTCCGCAAATCCGCTGTGCTTCCAACACTGCCATTTCCTATAGAAATAGAAAATAAATTATACAAAAAAAGCGAATTACTAGACTAATGTTATACAAAATTATTTGCAACCGTTGCATAGAACGCATGCTCAGATATCGGCCAGCTGGAATTATAATAAAAGCCAATATTTGCTCATCGGGATTTTTCCCAGTGTGCAGAGTTTAATATAAGTAACGTACGATATTTCATTCTAACAGAAATACAACAACAAAAGAAATTCTACATGGAAGCCCTTCATCATCATAAAGAATTTACCATGCGATGCTTTTTGACACGCTGCGCCATCGCTCTTCTCTCAGCCCTCATTTTATCGGCATGAAGTGTACCCACTACTTCCATAAATCGATTTAACTAAAGTGCCATTGAATATATAGTAATTATCGTCATGTTATTTCAGAAAAATAAAAAATATAAAAAAATAAAAAATCAGAGTAGAAAATGTGACCTTGCTTTCTTGTGGCTCCAGTACAACTACACTGTGCTTTTCTACAAGCTTGTCACCCTTCTTCTTGACTTCTTCTGCAACTTTTGGCTTTAACCGGTACGGTAATTCTTTTTGCAGCGTTTTCGGAATGAGCAATGGTGCAGGATGAAATGGCCGCCTTTCAACAGGCTAAAAAGTTAGAACTAACAGTGAAAAAGATTTTCCATCGCAATGATTCGCCAAAATCTGAAAAAAATTGCCGAAAAGCTTTGTAAAAATAAAATCCTTACTTTATAGAAAGAATCCGTCTTCACTGGTGGTTTCAAGTCCATTTCAAAACGCAAGCGACCTACTGTTCGCATGCCCTTCCATTCATGACTCATTGGTAATAATAAATTTGTTACAGGAGTATAAAAATGAGGTACAGGGACAGAAACCTGGAAAAAAACGCGCAATGCAGTAATAAATTCTCGACTTATAAAAGAAACAAGTGAAGCAATTTCATATTCTGCCAGCAACATCTCAATACACACCTTATTTAGTGAAACAATTTTTGCTTACCCAAGCCCGGAGGAAAACGATATCGCTCATGAGAATTTTGTCTTCAAAAGTTGCTCGAAACGCACCCACAGGCTCATGTAACGCTTTTTTAATTTGACCACGGATACCACTGACTGTACGTATAATACCACCTTCAAACTTCGCTACTTCTAGGACAGTGTTGAACATTCCCTGAAATAGTCAGTTCATGTCAGACCACGCAATCACTTCGTATTTACGAAAGTTATAAAACAGCATAATTCAAAGAAGTTTCAATTTCTTCAAGTTAAATCGGTAAAGAAACATAAGACAAGAAAGCGAATAAACTCGTCTTCCTAGAAAATGGAACACTAAGAAACCTTGACGAAAGCTGATTTCTTGAATATCCGGAAAGGATGACCAATAAGCTTTAGTTTCTTCACAACTTGGAAAGATTTATCCAAATTTAGTACAACACCTGTTGCAGCAATCCTGAAGCCTTTCTGAAAGAAGATGAAGATGTCATTTCTCGGATATAAATCTTTTGCAATTTCAAAGATTCTCTCGCTAGAATAAAATTTTCACAAATTATTTTTTGATATATTCGAAAATTTTTTTGAGTTCACATTCACATAAATTATTAAGTACGAACCATATCTCGATCTAATGATTGAACTGCAAGAAATCCTGTATTCTGAGCTGTTATCGGTCCCCAGAAGACTGCCTGACAGAACATATGTTCTGGCGTGTACTTTAAAAAACGCTGTCTCATGTTATGATCCTGTATCGAATAAATGACCTGAAAGCTCATCATTTAAAGGCAACCTAGAACAAATCAGAAACAATACCTGCTCTAAGCAACTGTAGTATATACGATTTAAGCATTGTTGGTTCAAAAGGAGATTACAAAACCTAAACCAAGTCATTTAAATAAATGAGCAATTACAAAAATTTATTTTGAAAGAACAAAGTTTCTACATGATTTTTAAAGTTTAAACTGTACAAATACAATTTATTGACTTGCAGAAGACTGCCTACCAAACCATCTATGATATCATGTGTAATTCGGGAAATCACTCCGATATTTTTTATAGACAAATTATGCGAAATGCACGGAGAAATTAAAAGATTACTAACAACAGTTTGAAAACGTCTCCAACCACATGATATAATTAGAGGATCTCGTGACTTCAATAACCGCTCATACCATCTGTGCTTTTTCACCCGTACCTGGAACCTCGAAATTTCAGTATCAACACCAATGGCTGAAAATCCAGTGCAATACGAAAGTCACAAGCATCCTTGAAAGAAAAAACTACTTGTACAGAACCAGTATTCTGTTCACCGGTCAGAAGGCCACCTATAATACACGGTCTAGCTGGATCGAACTGCTCTAAAAATTCCACTGGAACATCTTCGAATTCTATTCGAACATACAACCCTGGTCGGAAACCTTCTAACTGTTGTCGAGCTGTTTCGTCCAGCTCTTCGAAAACTGATTTGTTAAGCTAAAAGAGATCAATAATCCAAATTCCACGAGACGATTCAAAACTTCATTCAAAGAACGTTGCATCGGTTCCACAGTTTTATAACACACAAGACAGGCTTATATATAGTTAATTGACTTTAATTAAATCAAATTCAAAATGATAATGCAATAAATAATAAAGCAATGAGTACAATATACCTTTGACTGCTCATCAAGTTCTTTTTTTAATTGTACATAATGCTTATTGGTCTCATCATATTCAGCGTTGAAACGATTTTTTAGCTTTTCCTTGTCAATTTTCCTTCTTTTAGATGCCTTTTCCTCACTTCTTTTTGTTGCTGCTATAGGATGAATATTTTCTTCAACCTCGTCAACATGTTCGATATTATCTTCACCAGCTGTAAAAATAAACTAAATTAAAAACATGAACAATAACTTCACGAGATAAAAGAAAATAGTTTCCTTCGCTGGTAGCATCGACATCTTCATTACTTACGCTAGGAATTCTTCTTCCATCACAAACATTCCTTTCTGAAACAAAGTTGGTTATAAAACAAAATAAGGTCCGAAGTATTTGACACAACGTAGAAGAATAATGGCATGTTACTTGGAACTTCTACAGAGTGTACACTTATTTCATTCCATCTTTACAACTTTCTATAAAACCACCTTTTTTCAAGAGCATAGAAGCGTCTTCATCAGGATTCCAGTTTCCCGTTACAAAGCAATCCGCAATCGATGCACGAACCTTAAAAAACCTCCTAATTACGAGAAGAAAACTCCCAATATAGACCAAAATTACGGATTACTACCGTTTTTGAGGATTTCTCTACACATTAATCAAAAATTAAGGCATCAATCTGCCTCGATCAAAATTAATTTTAATATTTGAGAACAAACCTTCAAATCGTCCCAATCTTGCCGCTTTAAAAGTTGTTGAGATGAAACTGCAGATGGTTTACAGTAGAGAAGGCCATCCTCCTATAGAAGAAGTCAGTGATAATGAATAAAACAATCTTGTAATTATAAATGCCAATATCATGAGAGAAGAGATGTTGCTGCTCGAAAAACAAGTTCAAAGAGCTAACCAAGTTATCAATAGTTCTTTTGGTTCGAGTTAGAATTCTGAAAAGGCCACCAACTACTTGATCGCCTTCTTCTTCATTCTGATCGTACAGAAGATCTATTAATAAAAATGAGCGTATTATCAAATTGTCCCTTTTCACTTGATGGATGGAATTTCATACTAAATTTCAAATACTTGTTCCACGAAGGGCATTGCAGCCCGATTCAATACTATATTTTTGATGTCAACCATCAATCGCAATCCGACGCGATAAATAGTTAAATTCTGCATTACTGAGAAGAAAGATTAACACATAAAATAATTAATAACAAAAAAGGGAAAGGAAATTATTTCGAGATATATTTATCACTGTGGAAAAAAACTGACCAGAATCAGAATATACGAATTTATTCCAATTCACTTTCGTCAATTTTTTCTCTCTGTACAATAACTTTGTTCGAGTACAAAGTTCAGACCAGTGATTGGTAGCTTTTCCAACATTTTTTCTATCTTTTTCAATCATTGATATATCACTTCCATTACCCAAATCCTCGGAGTCAATCGACTTTTCTCCACTGCTTTCTACTTCATCCCTCGTAATACATTCTAATCGCAATAAACATTAAATTAAAAATCAATGTATAAGACGGATTATTCCACAAAAAAAACTAAAATTTAATAAATCATTTAATTACCCGAAAACCTCTTACCATCATCCAATTCGCTTTCACTTTCGCTATGAGGTAGAGCGACTTGAGAATTTGCAACCACCTTCAGTGCAGCTTTGTGCATTTTTTCGTTAATACCCTCTTTAATATTTTCCAGCACTTCAACCAGTTCATGCCGAGCTTTCTTATATGAATGTGAGCCACCTGTTTCAATATAAATAGCGTCCTGAAAAAAAAATTCCAAGATGTAAAAAAAATAATACTTTACTACTTTCCAAATTTATAGTTGTCGCACTCAACATACAGTGGAAAAAAATCATTTAGATCCTACTGAAAAATTCCGGGACTCATCATATACTACGCACCCAATAAATTATGCCTGAATAAAAATATTCAAATTTATTTGGATGATGATATCTATGTTTAAAATGTTACCAGTTTTTTCTAGCAGTTGCCGAAGAAAAAAATGGAACGAAAAAAATTACTTTATCGTAAACGATGCCACCAAGACCAGAAAAAGGAGCATAAATAATACGTTCCTTTTCATTCAGTGAACGTTTCATTTTTTCCTTTAACGGAAGCGGACAAGGATCCGGTAAAGCCGTTATCTATAAATGACTGAAATGTTTAATAACTGCTTCCAGGGAATCTTGTCATTCTTTATGTGAGTAAATTCACAAACTCTTGGTAACCGCAGAAAAAATGAAGTTACAAGTAAAAAAACTGGTAGGTGGTTAAACTGCAAGAAAATTCATACATCTTTGATTATCAAATCACCCATTCCAGGAATATGCACAGCAGAACGATTGTTGAGGAACGTTCCGCGCAACCAACCATACAACGAAATCGTGCGGTTCTCCAGCGGTTTTTCGCGAATTATCTTCAAATTTTGCATTAAATGATTGTCCGACTTCTACCTTTGTTAGTAATGCATGAAGTCTAGAAGTTTCTATAACTTTACAACCAAGCTTTATTTCGAAAACAAATAATGTGCTTAATATGAACTAAAGATATGAAAAATATGAATACACAGAAAAGAACATAACATGTAAAATTCACAATTCCTTGTTAGCAGAATTCTCAAGCTGATCAAAATGCAGTGATCAATCAAAATAAATGAAGCTTTATTTCGTGCTTAAATAGTATACCTCTGGGTCTGTCAGATCTTCATAACGATCACAATAAACATATGGATGATTGGTTCGCCAAACCAGAGGACGAAACTTTGTGACAGATATGAAACGTGCAAGATTTCGAACTTCATTCTTTAAATATTGCTCATTGATCATTCCGGATAAGTGAAATAGTTTAGCACCCTGCAAACATGAAATACAGACCAAGATTATACTGGGTAGTACAAATCAAAAGAGCAAATGTACAATAATTTATCTTTAGCTTAAGTTACAGCGCACAACATACTGAAAAGGGTTACACATTAGCTTCTTGGAAGAAACTCTGCAAGTCACGGTTAGTTTTTCAATATCATTCCTCAGCAGTTCACTCCAGGTTTCCAGCAAATGACAGTATTTATCACAGCTGGAATCCCGGAAATACGCATAACCTGATTCAATGCCATTCGCTTTGAATGGTCGTCATTGAAGTATTCAGGTAGAATCTCGTAATAAAAAATATTGTCAAATAAAAACCTGATAAACTTCCGTCCAAAAACGATGTTTCAATAATTTTTTCGTATGTTTCAACTTCTCCTTCTTCTTGATTACATCAAGATGGCTAAGCACGCCTATTATTCGCGGCATCCCATGCACTTGACAAATATTTAAAAATTCGAATGTCTCCATCTCAAATCCGTAAGAAGCATCTACCATCAGTAAAACCTACAGTTGCTGAATTAATAATTTGAACCAGAAATGAAAAATCAGCTTCAAATACAGTTCATTTTTATAAATTGAAAAAGTAGTACAAGATTTAACTTGGTTTACCAAATGTCAAAATTTTTTTGAAACATTTTTTCAAAGAACTGCAACAAAAGTTGTTTTCAATTTTGCTAAATAATGCCACGAGAAATATTCTTCCATTTAGTTATATTTTACAATTAAGTAAAAAATAAAAAACTACCAAATCTACAACTTTGGCAATATCGATCATGGAATTTAGATCATTATTAACTTCGACAAATGTTACTCGACGAGTTTTTCCAGTGACGATAGTGATTGGTCCACGAATCTCAGTTAAGGTATGTCTCACATAATGCTTCACTAAACATCGCAATAACGTACTTTTTCCAACCTTAAAGGAACATTCCTTACCAATGAATATCTTTATTGGAATAGAATTTGCAGCGATTACTACTAGTGCAACTACTAATAAACCAATTTCTTTATGTCTGTAATATGACTGTATAGAAAACAAACTGAAATTTTGCTCACCTTAGACGGACCAACAATAGCAACAATGACTGGTGGTGGCTCAACAGGAGTGCGATCAACTACTGGTACGTGTTTCTTCCTTTCATCCTTATCTGCTCTCCTGATAAACCACTGATGACAAAATTTATCGAAAACACGAAATTTGTATTCTACAGTTAGATTTTCAAAAACATGAGAAATGTCGGAATATTTCTAACTAACAGGATTTCAACAACTGCAACAAAAAGAAACCTGCGAATGGCGCGACTTGCTTTAACAGCAGACTGAAACGTGAAAGCCTTTGTTTGAATTCCACTTCCTTTTTTGATACCTTTCTTCTTTGCTTTCCCACCAGCTTTGTGTACTAAAAAACTATCTTCATACTGTTAGTTTTAAAAGTGTTTGGAATCATCAAACTAGAAACTATTTCCGTGAAGGTGTACAACACTTATACGACGTTAAATGCTTGTATTCAGATAATTTATACACTTTTGCAACGAAATCCTGGTAACGTTGCACTAGAAAAAGATGTAAAACACACATATAAAAAAGTTGATTCTAAACAATGTGGATCGGTTCTTTGCAATGCAACAAAAAACGTGATCTTTCGTAACCTTATCAGAGAACCATAAAAACTATCCTGAACTTTGCAGTGCATAACTTTACAGTTAAAAAATCTTCACCATATTTTTCCACTTCACAACCAAGAAATCCTAATAATACTTGTAAAAGCAAACTTCCTCAACCTCTTCACTAATTACATTATAAAACAACCAAAACCGTGCAAAACTTCGTTACCTCGATGAATTTTGTGACCTGAATTGCCATTGTTTTCATCTGCTGCCATTACGTAGTTTCCTTACCGGAACTAGAAATAAAATTTATTCTGAAACAACATTTATTAAAAGCACTCCATTCCAACAAAAAAAATTATAGCGCACTCAGGTCTCGTACTCGTACTCAGTAAGCGATGAGGCATTCTGAATTCATTATTTATCCGAACGTTACAGAATCCAATTGCTGCACATCACCTTGAAACCCACTACGGAAACAACAGACATGAAAAAAAAATCCAGAGTTGTTTTAATTTTCCTTACTACAGGAAAAAAAATGCCACTGAGAAATAAAAGCACCCGGAACAAACCAAAATTTCATTCGCGAAAATAACCACTGTGAGCAAGAAATTCATCGAAAAAAAACCCTTTATAATCAAAATAACCGCCGTGTGTAGGAAAGTTTATCGTAAAAAACGCTGATCATAAATACAGTGATAAAATGCATTTTTTTTTAATGTTTAAAACAAATTTCCCAAAGCCCGAAAAACAAAAAATCCATACAATGAACGACAAAAATTTTGGGAACAAACGGTCGAAATACTGACAAGCTTAAAGTCAATAAAACTTCAATAATATTTAAATTACTGTCAGATCTTTAAAAAATGAAAAATCAAGAAATCCAGAAAATTAATGTACAAGAAATTGATTGTTTAGACGACTCATAATTATTGCATATAGTGACCTAAACGAAAAAGATAACTGTTTATATGAAGTACAATAGACTGAACTTGAAATTGTGGAAACCGATGCATTTCCACAATCATAAACAAAATCAACTAAAAATGAAAATGAATTCATTTTGCGACTCCTATTCCAATTGCATGTACTAACAACAACAACAACCTACAGCTCTTCTCCAGTGTAGAAGTCACACGAAATCCGGAAGACTCGAAACCAGTAACATCTCGAGCAATCACATAAGGTCATTCAAGAACTACTGCACAAAGATAAAACAAATATACTGAACCTGTTTCGAAAGATAAAATTAAAAAAAAAAACAAAAGGATAGAAATTATAGAAAGAAAAATGAATCAATGGAAAAAAATGAAAATAAACAAACTTCATTTTTAACAACTGATATAATAAACACTAACAAACACGTTATAACCCATACGAGCGTTAACTGTAACGAAAAAGCATATCTGTGAAAAAAAATGCTAAAAGATTATAATAAAGTAGTACCATGAAGTAAGTAATATTGCTGAAGTTAAAAAAATTCATGAAGTTTATGTTTTTTTTTTGACAAAGTGAAAAACATCGAAGAAAATGATAAAAACTGCAGAACACGTTTTTTATATATAATTAACATCAATCCATCTTCGTTTTGTTGTTAGAGTTAGTTATGAGACCTCGCAGTTCGTTATAGTGCTCTAATTCTGGTGCAGTACATGCAAAAGCCTGTACTGCAAGTGATATATGAGGAGCTTGAAAACGTATCTCCTCCAATTCCACCATCAAGTGAAGTGTGTATAAATCTAAATATTTGCTAATTTCAATTCGTAATTTCATTTCCTATTGAAGGTAAACGTAATTCATGAAAACTTACCAGCTTCAATAT
Source organism: Madathamugadia hiepei (assembly GCA_013365335.1). Taxonomy (NCBI): domain Eukaryota; kingdom Metazoa; phylum Nematoda; class Chromadorea; order Rhabditida; family Onchocercidae; genus Madathamugadia; species Madathamugadia hiepei. Next base: position 22,245 of record JABVXS010000610.1, read on the forward strand.
TTTCTGGAAGTTTATAGACATAAAAATATCCATTATGAGGTTTTTCAAGGGCTGATCTGATCCCAACACTCCACTTTGAGCAACTTAATCTGAAACATCCATGACTGAAAATGGAGATTAAATATCCCCTTGTAATCACAAACTGGCATAATTTTAAAATATTTTTTCTAACATTTAAATTAATTCATAAAATGAAAACTAAAAATGATAATAAGCGAAAAATGCATGGCGCAAAGAATACAAAAAAACAAAAAACTAGTAAGGAACTCACAGCGGTCTTGATGGAAGTAATTCAACAACAGGACCGTTTACATTCTGCAATTTTGCACAAAATATCTGTGGATTGGAAGCATCCGACATTCTGTCATCCCCCTTGTAGAATGTTGGTACGATGAAAAGTAACTAAAAAATTCGTTCCAATTTAATAAGGAAACACAGTAAAACAACTGTTTTTTTTTTGAGAAACAAATTTTTTCCAGGGTGATTTACCATTAGTGGACATTTCTTGAGTTGTAGGTTGGAATTGTGCGTTCCAGAAATATTTATATTGATTTTACGCTGAAAAATGCATTAGTAAGACAAAAAAAAAGAATTTGGATTCTTATGGATATTATTTGTAAGGCCATCATAATGTAGCCTGAAAGTGTCACCTTCCATTTCTGCAATACAACAAACACTATAGATAAATGATAGCAAATACAGGGTTGTGTTAAGACGCGAATTTATTAACAAAATCTGAAATTTCTGAACAAAATTTACATTTTTGGTTCTGCAATTCTGAGAAGCACCTCTTTTTGAATCGCATGCTTTCGATAACCTTGCAAAATGCAAATCCGAGATGGCACGTATCGGTGTCCAAACACCCCTCACATACTTTCTAATCCATTGCAGAAATATTTTTTCCAATGCATTGATTCGTTCGTGAAGGTATTTAAAAATCTGCAAAGGCTTATATTTTCTTCGCATAAAATCCATGATGTGAAACATACTGATGCAGTTTTTGGAGAAGATTCTGCAAGTTGAAGTGGAGTAATCGAATGCTCGCTTAATGATATGTCGGCTCCATACCACAAAAGCAATTTTACCTGTAATGAAAGCTCTTTTGTTTCAACGAAAAGAATCTTTTTGCTATGAGATGGTTAATGATAATTCAATTTTTATACTTCACGACCGAATGCCAGCATAAAATTAATCTACTTGTCAAATATGCGAAACCCCAAAAAATAATTTCTGGCAACTGGAATGAAAAAAAATAAATAAATCGTTCGTATAATAAAAAATTCACCATTTCTAAATTATTTCTCATAATTGCATAATGTATTGGTGCACGTCCAGAATAATCCAAGAAATCTGGCCATGCTCCTGAAAAATTATGAACAGTATTTCAATAATCAGATGAAGGCTTCTCATAAAATATCAAAATTATAATAAAACGAGTTACTTATATACAAGAATTTACAGAAAAATTTTTGTAGATGAAATCATACCAAAATCCATCAAAATTTGCATTTGACAAGGCTGTCCCGAAGCAGCCGCCAAATGTAAAGCAGTTTGCCTTGTTCTTTTCGTGGATGCAGCTAATAGAATCCTTCGACTTTCCCATGGTAACATACACAAAATTATTTTAATCAGTCTATAAGAACATCGTAAAAACTAGTAGAAATAAATCTTTCCTTCACATTGTCACAATTCGAAAAGTCAAATTAGAACCAATAGATGAGGGCAAAATTAGCATTCCACCCTCTTTCAAGTGATCATTATTCTCCCACGACAATTATCAATGGTAACATATACTATAAAAATTACATATGGAATCGATTTTCCATGCTTTTCTTTGAGATATAAATAAACTGGTTTCAACCAGTAAGAATTATAATGAAGAACAAATTTTCGTACTTCGAACAAATCGTTAAGAAAACTGGTAAGTAATTTAAACCTGCAGTCACCATGCTTTCTCATACTACATGGATAGTCGGTATTTTTGGTTGTTGCAAGAAGATGTAAAACAGATGTGCTCTCTGATTTATTGAAGAATGTATAGATAACATTCTGTAAGTTAAATATTTATACGTAAGTTTCGTTGATAAACAAACTCGTGATAATTACTTCAACGTTTCAATAAATACCACTGGATGAACACAGTGAATGCTGTAAAGCTTCGAAATCATTTTTAAATTCTATACCAATTCTAATCACAAAAGCTTCATTCTTTCAAACTCATTCGCATCGATACCATGCGATAGACTATTTTAAAATCATGAAGGCTTTCTTTAATGTCTGCATTTAGCTTTATGCAAAAACACTATTTTCATGTTCACATCTTTACTCGATTATAACTTGATTATAAAAACTGTTACTAACGTTCATTACATGCTCCTTCAACTGATGCCCAGACATACACTTGTAATGTCCACTACTAGCATACTTCTCTAAAGTTTGCAAAATACAAGTGAACATGAGCGTGAATTTCTCAACGTCACCATTAACAACTGCGACATAAAACTTTCGTATCCAGTGAGTGAAACGCCGCCCAAACTAAAAGTTGATAATTCCCGAAAATGCGACTTGAAAGTTTGCAAAAACTGACAACTACGAGGTCACTGAGAAAATGACAAACTCAATTAAAATGTCGAGTAATTTCAGTGTACATGTTTGCAAATACCTTATCGCTAGTATCAGCCATATACAAATTCGATATCTCCACTCCATCAATGTTCAAGACTTCTTTTCTTATCCCCCTGAAAACCCGAATCTACTGACATGAAAACTGCTTATCATAAATTGGTTGATCTATTGGACGAACATTTTGAAAATGAATGAAAATAAATTAAACCAAGCTCCACGTTTTGAGTAAGTGTCCATAACATCGTCATTCTGTATCTGAAAATACTTCTCAAAGTTAAAATACAATATATGAGAAATAAAAAAAAATGTTCTGCGCATTTCGTGACTATGAATGTTATAAAATTTTGCACATATAAATCAAAATACAATGTATCTAGAAAAAATCAACGTCACATACACAACACAATTCTTACAAACCAATATGCAACTGAACCTGAAAAATCATACTGAACTAAGGTCAGCACTTACAACACATAAGATTATCGATGATAACTTCCGACCCCCTGAGCAAATAAATGATGAAAATTTGATTCCAAAGATGAATTCAAACGAGAACTTGCAAAATACGAACAAAGCCAACAAACCACTAATTTCCTTCTTTTCATGCCTTCATCAACGGTGCATGAAAGGTTTTCTTCATTGACGAAAATTTCACTTTGACCAAATGAAACATCTTTGCTCTGAAAGAATTTTTACATTATTGAATGAACTTGACGAAAAACAGAAAAAAAAATTAAAAGAGAGACGCTAGAATTTTCTGTATGAAAAGGCAAAAGTTAAATAAATTATGCCTTACTTTTTCATCTTGCTCTAGATTACGATTCTTCGACTTCTTCGCACTGTTTTTTGGGCCTGGTAAAACAATGAGCTTTTTGGTATGACTCTGATGCTATTATAATTGAAATTATTTGAAACTTTGAAGTGCTACCATATTATTCTTAAAATTAAAATTCTAATTGGAATTGAATTCAAGCACTAATTCTCGCATCTTACGGGAAACTAACCATTTCGCTCATCTCCACCATTATCCGTATTCATTATATAGTTACTGTTTCTGCCGTTGTTCAATACAATAATTGAATCAGATACTTCACCTGATTTCATATCCGAAATTATGGCGATCCTCTTCATCAATTCATTGATAGAATCACCGACTTTGTGACTTAAAGTTCATAAATTATGTGCAATTACAAGTACAATTCTATGTTATGAAACTTTGCTGAGGCACTGCTTCCCATCAATTATTCTGCTTCCACACACAAATGTGTAACAAAGACAGAGAAACATTTCTGACAATAAAAAAATACAATGTACTAAGTTACCCGTCCACTAGCAGACTCGATTCTTTGGAAATTGTTGTACTTTTTGAGTCGCTGTGTTCCGTTACATCAACTTCATCCGAATCTATGGAACTGTTTGATGTACTTGTATCCAGAACTGAACCCGTTACGGAATCGCAACGCTGTAAACATGACCTGATTTGAAAAAACAGTACATAAATGGCTCAATGCAAATAATATGACATAAATTGAAAAGAGACACAGAGTGTACTTAGAAAACCTTGCGCTTTTTGTGAAGCTATCTGAAACCATGCTTTTAATCATAGTTCTGAAAATAATAAGGAGTGCAAAAGTGAAATGAAAATTGCATGTAGTAATCCTGAACAATATCCAGATTTGTAAATAGAGTGATTTAAAATTTATTTGTTCTTTTTGTTGGGTCTTTGAGCGGTCGGTTCTCAACAGAGCTCTGTTGTTGATCCCTTTGACCTTCATTGACCTTTTATTACTAGATTTTATTAACGCTAACAGCGTCGGCAGCAGGGTGTTGTTATCGTAAATCACTACTGCGCAGAAGAAAGAAATGGCAAACTACTTCTGTACATGCGAAGAAAATTTGATGTATGACAGAAAATCTGGAGAAGTCGAAAGTAGGTGTATTTCGAAAGCGGATTGCACCATTAGAGCGACATCAGCGATTCCTTTAGAGATAATGAAAAGGAAAGAAAGCATCAAAATCAGAACTTGGAACGTGAGAACGATGAATAATGGGAAATTGGATTTGGTCAAAGCGGAAATGGAAAGAATAAAAATGGATTTACTTGGAATCAG
>JABVXS010000611.1:0-26965 GCA_013365335.1 Madathamugadia hiepei
GAGAAAATAACTTCACAATAATTTTGAAATGAGAATCCAAGCCTTCATTAACATGTATGCATTGATTGATTAATTACTATATTTTGTCCAATTTTTTGGAAAATATTAATAACATAGATACTGCTAACATGTATTAATTGGTTACTATAGGTTAGTTGAGTATACCACACAAAAAAAAAAAACAGTCCAACCAATGTTCAGTAGAAATCATTATGAAAAATAAAATTCAAATAAATTAACATCTCACTAATACTAACAATACTGCCAAAGGTTTTCGATATTGTGATTGGAAGAAAAAGTTGGAGAGCGATCGATACAAACCGAGAAGGAAAGATGCAGGAGACAGGTTAAAGTAAGGTTTGGACTGCTTGTGACTCAGCCAGCAGGAAAAGTCAGAAGGATAAAGGTGTTATTTGGGTTAGGATGAGGTAGCATCGATGAACGGTTCTATGGTGGCACACTGCACTACTATTACAACTACACGTCACATTATCCATCACCTGTCGTAGAAGAGAACACCAAACGAAAAAGGGACCAACTTCATCATTTCAATGAGGATTGCATTAACAAAACTTTTGCACGAAAATTTGAATTATTTTTTATAAACGAAATTACTGGGATTGACCAATGTAACTAATTGAATGCAATCAAATTACTTCTACGGATAATAGAAATTACATGTAAATTGATTCAGAAAAACAACTTTTTAATATTCAGTAAATCAATAACATGTTTGACATCATTAAATGAATCACTCACAACACCACATCCCATACTCCTGTTCCATCGAGTGAAAGAAAATTCTCAATAATTATAATATTTTAATTTTCAGAAATTCTTCAAGAATGCAAATCTTTTCATCTGTTAAATATGATAAACAAACACTGTATTTTACTGCATTCAAAAACCATTGATAACATCTACTAACTACCAAATGAACACATGGCAAACAAAAAAAAAAGCGAGAAAAAAAAATAAATTCACCCAAATATTTTTTTTATACTATTTCACAAATACGTTTTAACAAAGAAAAGGACTTGCTAACACATTTATATATGCAGCCAATTAACTAAATCACTGATAGAAAAAACAGATTAGGAATAACCTAAACAAAATGCACAGAAGCAATGAATCCTTCTGATAATTTGTAATTGTTTTCTATTCCATCGTTGTAGTAAGGTATAGGATGCCCACCTTCATTCCCTTCAACACTAAATATTTCTCACCGATTAAAAATAAAATTTAAGCTCAAAACCTACATAAATTACCACATATAACAAAGATATGGAGCACTATCTTTACTTATAGTAACGAAAAACGACAAAGTCAAGAAGACAGTTGCAATGAATGGTAATGAATTCAAACAGCAGTCACATTATTCCTAGCAAACATTTCGGAAACAATAACTGAAAACATCAGAAATGATAGAAAGAACAAATCATCGATGGAATATTTATAACTATGCAGACTCCTACGAAAACCCATTATGACGTATAGCATGACTTGATGTCGTGACAATGAAATGAAATGAGATTTAAAATTGAAATGTAATAAATAGAATACCAAAACCAGACATACAAAGAACGCTTTACACCTGATTATGACGATACCGATGGCAACAACGTTGCCGAAATGATATAGCCAGTATGTGTTGGTTGGGTCGATGGAAATGGAAGTAGTGCTGATGTGCAACTTTTAAGGTTATTCTCTTTTGTCGCGCATTGCATTTCGGATTTCGCGGTCACTGCATCGCCTTTCAATTTGGGCTTTTTCGATGTCATGGTTTCGCTTTCATTGTCTTGCAAATGTCTTTTCTTATTGGCAGAAGTGTTTCGAGTATTGAACGATTTCAGCGTATCCATATTTATATTACAAACATGAAAATTGAACGATACAAAATTTAATTATGAAGATGTTGTCTGACAGGTCTCTAACCCATACTTGTTGTTCTTCCTAATAATTTCATTCAAACCAGTCAACGACCGTTAAATCTTAACCAATAAAAAACCCAACAAACAAACTAGACAGCAGCTAGCTAAGTTTGAACCAAAAACTTCTTACGCGTGAAAACGAGCATGTCTTAATATATATGGAACAATATATAATAAAATTATTACTTTCAGCTTTCTCGGTACTAACTCCACCGTAGTGATTTGCACAAAATCCTCATTTTGAAGAGCGTCGTATGTTCTCTGTATCTGAAAACTGATTCTGCTTAGTGCTGAGAAATTAAAATGCGATCAGTTAAAAAAAAATGATTTTCATTCATAAGGAAGCGTGTTATGCTGATTCTCACAAAAAAAAAGGATACCTGTTCAATGCAAGGAGAGAAGCTGACTACACGTCCACCATCTTTCCGACTCAAAGCATACTTTGCATGTTTGATTGCAACCCACGGAGCAGGAAGATCCAGAAAGACTGCATCACATACATTCTCTACAGAAAATCCGTCCTTGATAACATTTCGTTGCACACACGTACTAATTCCACCTAATCCATGCTTCTGCAAATTATTTAGCAAAATTTTAAGTTATATAATTAAATGTTAAAGGATGAAACTACGTGATTTCTATAATACTGCCTAATAACCTCGTAAATCTGACAGAATTTCGGAGAAAAAAATAGCCTAAAAATCAGAAGCTATACTAACCACCATCTCAAGTTGAACCTGTTTCACTCTTGGCTCATCAATATCATGCGTATATAGGTGGCCTGTTGGTGCAATAGCCATTGCTAGTGCATGCGAAAGCGAGCCACTTCCCGTACCACATTCACAAACTACCTATAATTCTCGACAGCATACAACTATGGTAACTATTTTGAAATAAGAAAATATCTGAATGAACAACCCACCGATCCCGGTTTAACATCTAACAGCATCAAAATTAATGCCCAATCAGGTGTATAGATGATCTGAGTCCGCCGAAGCAAAGCACGCGTCCACATTTCTGGATTGGGACGTAACGCATAAATAAAACCCGCTGAAGCAGATATATGAGATCCATAACTGGAAAAAAAACAAGAGAGTTAGCAAATCAATTATTAAACACTCCTAAAACCATTTTGAATCATTTAATTAACTTATAACCAATTCAACTCACCGTCTCCCTATGAGATATTCATGCCTCAAAGCACCGTATTTCATTGTGAGCACATGACCACGTCTCACCTCTACTGCATAAGACCTGCCGTAATTGACATAAACAATGACAGTGTCGCCTTCTTTAATTATTTCATTATTGCTTAAAAAACCGGAAAATGCACTGTTTATAACAGTGGGCTGAAAAAAAAAAACAACATGGCAATAATATTATAGAAAATGGATAATGGAGAAATTTCCCAAAGAAATCTGTAACTCTATTTTAAACAAGTTTCTAGCTCAATTCCAGAATGTTCAAAAGTCATGAAACTGGGATGAATTAAAAAGCATGGAATCATTTGAATTTTTAAGAAATACAAATTCTACCCACATTGCTATCCGCCAGTCTCAGCGAGCAGTTAGTCTCATTCACCATTTTCCTGCAATGAAATTTATCAAGCTGACACTGGCCACACTCTGTTTCTCAGCTGAGTGAAATCATTCAAACATGATGAAATTTGAACTTACAGAATCGTTTTATTGGAGGAATTTCACACCTTCTGTTCCGGTTCCACTGTTTAATAACTGAGCACGACGCTGTTCAACAAGAATTGCCAACGATTTCAATAGTACGTCTTTATCCAGACCGTAAAAAGCTACAAATAAAATTAGCTCAGAAAAAATTACCCGATAACCCGATAAGAAACCTAAACAGACCTAAAACACTGAATAGCTAATGCGTGGGAACACCAAATTAAACGAATAATTTTGACTACAGATCGTGGTATTAAATCAAAATCTTGCAACGCCTAAAATGTTTATTTCATCCAAAATAATTTTCGTTTCCCGAAACCATGTAGCGGTGATTACAATTACCCACCTTATTTAAATGTAATTTTGAAACAAAAACCTGTGTATATCTAAAATACATCCTTGATTATTGGAATTTTAACTTTCAAGCCTTTTTCTCTCCCTTCACTACCACGAAAATTTATCACCAGAAAAAAAAATTTGAAACTGACATTCCTGCTTGACGTCGTCACCTTGAGTTATTTCGTACAATGTACAGGGAGTGTTTAGTAAACTGTTACTCACTGCCCACTCGTATATCAGTATAGCCCACTCTTCCGGACGTCTCCAGTAGATATGACACCGGTTTTTACTTTTATCTAACCAATCGATATGTCCTGCAAATAAAATTTTTTACTCAATCACAAATTCATTCAACTCCTTCAGTCATGAATTCAGCGTAACTTCAAAACAACGATAATACAAAGAATTTCAATGGAATTTCATTCGAAAATAACGAGAAAACCGACCCACATTACTTGCCGTTCCTTTACTTTGAAGCATTTTTGGATCGAGGCATAGTATTATATGCTAACAAAAAACGAATATCGAAAACCAAGTGAAGCTCCAAAAAAAACCTTATCTACCTACTTTTATGCTCGAGATAATCAAACACTACTCGCACACCGTCCAGTGGTAATTTCCGGTTGAGAGTATTATTAACGAATAATTCCGATTTTGTTATATCAGCCAAGTCAACTGTATAAATTTTATGAAACTGGCAATATTCGACAACTAATCGACTCCAAGCTTCCAGTTGCCTCTCACGTGTAATTAAAGTAGTTTGCAAGCTGAAAAAAATAAATATAATAGAAGCAAGAAAATCTGCCTGAAAATCATTTACGTCAACGTCTTTAATTTATTTACCACGGAAGAAGTTGAAAAGTATGTTTATTCATGAACATCGATGATAAGTCTAAAATCTACTGCTTGACACTAGGGAAAGAATCATGAAATCTAAATCGTCTGCTGGCAGCAGCGATGCAAGAATTTAACAATTTATGAACACCAATAACTCGAGAAAGTTTTGAGTAGTGCACAGAATTTTATTATCATTGACGCGTAAAAAAACTCTTTTCTTTACTATCTTCAAAAGGAAATCCTGAAAATTCCGATATTTTCTTTGAAATAACTCACGTGAAAAATGGTGGAAACTCATACTGCCATGGCCATTTAAATGACATTTTATATTTCCAACGCCATCGAATTTCACTATACGATACTACCACAACAATCAAATTTCATACTGAAATATATTCATCGATACTCAATCACGTGCATGAGTGCAAACGTACGTTGGCTAATGAACCAGTCTCAATGCAAGCTATCTGATGCAAAGTGAGGTTGCTGAGAGAAATCAGAATAGATCAAGCAATACAATTTCCCTGTATTTGCACAAATCCTATGAACATGTGGTACCCTAATTAATCAGCAGGCAAGGATCCAACCAGGAAATGAAAAAATTCCATGAAATATTTGACTGACATTAAAGCAACATGTACGACAGGGGTGACAGCGATTACAATAAACTACAAACAAATCATAACCAATTCAATTCCGGACAGAACAGAAAAAAATCTGACTCCCACGCCTGTGTTCCTACGGGAATTGCGTTGCAGCAGTCACCTTCGTACGTGTTCTGCAGCCATCTTGCGATGATGACACATTACGGGATTAGGCGGGGAACGCGGTAGGAGAGCAGTGCAAAAGAGAGAGGGAGGGGTAGGGTAATCTGTGGTTAGCTGATGGAATTATCACTTACGGCGTAACGCATCATTAGTGATTTATTTTGCAATTCTGTTGCGATGTTCTTGACTTACTGCGAAAAGTTCGTTTTCCGAAGAAAAATTGAAGTAGAAAGCGAAAAAATATCGATAAAGAGAGTGGAACAGATAGAGAACAAGAGTAAGAATCGTAGCAAGGTAATGTTAAGAAGATTAAATGAGAGTAAAGGAAGTGAAACAATCAGCATGAATTTGTTGCAATATTGTTGGTAAAATGATTCTTTTACCACACTGCTTTATTAGTTGTGGTACTTGGAAGGATCAACATCCTTGGCAGCGGGATGAAGCAGATCGGTGTGTGAAGCGTCTAAATCTTCTGAGATATGTCGTTATCACGAAGTGTGCACGCTGAATTATGTAGCTATGTTCAAGGTATTGCGTTTTATCTAAATAAGAACGATGAAAAAATGTTTTCATGTTTAGGAACTCTAGTCGTAAATTGGAAATGCAGAAGTTTTATATTTCTGCGAACATTTGATTTTGTGTTCTGTTTTCAGTGGCTACCGGTCAATTATTTGTTTTCCATATATTTATTTCATGAAAATCCCCGTGTTTTGGGGGAGCCTTGTGTAATCTGATGAGGTTCTGAGCTATTTTGGCGACACTGTATGCCTTGGTAAAATCTACCATGTTGGATAACTCCCTCCCGAAAGATTCGATGAACTGAACACGGACAGGATGGGACCGTTAGCCTTCAGGCAGTTATCCTAGAAGTTTGACAACTGTTTATTCTAACCAGGAAATATGCAGGCTATCCATCTATGGGATGGATAGTCTAATAAAAGTCTTCAGTTTGAGGATCTTGCTTTCATCATTCAGGCTAGCTGGGTTCTGTCAGGTGACTCTGTGGAGTAAGAGTGGGAATAGTTCAGCGTATATTTTACCTTCTTATTTACAAGTTTGCTGCGCAAGTTCTAAAATTTCTGGATTCTTTTACAATGCCAAGCCATGACGATTTTTTTTCACCCATAATATCTCTAATTACGCATGAAAATATGCATGTAAAAGAGGTAGACAATAGAACCATAAAGTGAACAATTCTTGAGCTTCTGGGAAGCTAGAAATTCTATAAGTAGGTAAACCAGTTCGATCACGTAGGTTTCATTTCATGTTGTTATAGAAAAATGTAATTCCATATTTGGATCAAAATTCTGGGATTGTCGATTGGTACGTAGCGTAGAGTATGGTACGAAAACAGACAAGTTTGAGTATCGAATCTTTGCATTATCGAAATTCCGGGTTTTCATCTTACATGGAAAAACACCGTCCTCGTTAAAGATTGATCGAACTTTCCATGTCCTATCAATACGTGTTATTCAAATTGTCAGCGATAATGAAGTATGTGTTTGCAACAATTTTGGATCCAAATTGAGCAATAATTATTTTTGGAGGTAGCGATTCACCACTCAACAAAACATGGGAAAAAACTCTTCATATATTCAGATGTTATACTGCAAATATTATCAGATTCAAGTCATAAACTGTCAAATTTGTTATCGTAGTAATCTTTTCGTTTATCAGTTAATTATGAAGATTTTCTCACTGTTAGTGGAGGGAAATATATTGGAACAGTTGTTTATTAACTGGTTTGTCGTTTTCTCCAAAGTTGATATGCTTTCCTACAACTAATTTTTTTTCAGGTGTGCTTTGTTCTTAATGAAAGTTTGCTAGGCAAAAAGCGAATTTTTATTCGATTAGAAGATGGTTCCAGAAAAATTGCTGTTTCTATCCTATCCGCTCTGAAGCATTATTTTCCGGATATTACCCAAAATCTAAGGTGAAAAAGTAACGCATTGTCAAAAATTCTTCACACTTTTCAAGTGAAAATAAGGCTTTTTTATCATTATTGGCATGCAAGCTGATAGAATTTCTCTGAACTTTCGATTTAGGTATTAATATTTGTAGATTATTCCAGGAATTTGTTGGAAATATATCCTGTTGATTTATATAACGAATTTCGCTTTTTGCCCAGCAGCCGACCATATCTACCATGTCATAATTTTCGTAGATCTTACGCTGCCGTTTGTGATTATTATGATCAACCACTCCGTGATGAAGTTGTTTGGGTAAGGTTTGATATTTTCGTTTTTTTTTTGAGCATAAATTATACATCTAGTCTTTTTTCAGGATATAGAGAAAATATATGCTACCCATGGTATTCATATTTTAAGACTAGATGACTTCACTCACTTGCTTCCAAGGTGATTTTCTTTTATTTATATTTAACATAACGTCCTTATCATCTTAGCATGGGCAAGAACGAATTTATCGAAGTTGAGTTTATTAAATAATCATTTCTAGTAATTTAAAGCCAAATTTTAACGGTTTCGACTGTTTATTTTGTTATGATTGATTTGTCAGGCGCGAATCAGTGGTTCTAGTTGTTGTTTTTTTTTTTTCATAGAAAGACGTTGTTAAAATGCAATTTTTTTAGAGATTTGTCACCCATCGTAGCTGTGTGCCAGTATTCTTGCTATTTTACGGGTCTATGCATTGATAATGTTAAATTAGGTCCAGATCTTGTGGATATCATTTTATCAATTGTTCGTAATTCGCGTTCTCTAAAAGTACTTATTCTTCGTAGTTGTGCTCTTCCGAAGTAAGTTTTCCTGTTTTTTTTCGAGCTATATTTTTTCTTTTTTTTTTTGTAAATCAAGTTCGAATCACAATTATTCACTTTCATCTTAATTTTCCGCTTCTTTCTTCGTATAGTAAGAATTTAGGATTTGAATTGTTGTGCAATTTGCTGTTCAAATACTTTGAAACAAATTTATGAGCCCTTGAGATCACTGTATATGATGAATTGCAAGCAAATGCAAATTCTGAGGTTCTGTGTTAAAATTTTTAGAGATTTTATGTCTTCGTTTTCGAACGCACTACAATGTAATACATCTTGTCTAGAAGAAATAGATTTTTCCAAGAATGTATTGGATGATAAGAAAGGTCAGCACTTCATTATGCTGGTGTTTTTTGTAATCTGTTGAATTTTCCAGAAAATTAATGTAGTTTTGTAAAACTGTACTTGGGATTACAGTATAGCGCACAATGTTATAAATTTTTTCCAGGCTTCGTCGCTTTATCATCTTTGCTATCAAAACTGGCATCATTACAATCGTTAACTTTTTCCGAATGTGCGATGTCAGAGAAAAGTGTTAATCAAGTATGCTATGGAATCTTACAAAGGATTAAAGCTAGCTCGGTTCCTGATTGTAAATTACTGGCTACGCTGGATTTTTCAGGGAACACTTTGAAAGATGTAAGCCGCATATTAATTTTTTCCAGGCTGTCATACATATAATATGGTGATTTAATTACAAGCTATTTAACCTTGTACCTCCACTTTTTTTTTAAATGGTAAAATTTATAAGGAAATAGAAAATGTAACTGAAATTTCAGTATGATATTGGGTACTACCAAACTTATCGATTAGTAACAAAGATGATTTTTTATTTCAAACTTCAGTATTTGAATCCTTTATGCAACAAAATCTTCTAACATAGACCCAATTTATTTTCTGGTTTTTTAATTATTGGCATACGCAGGATGTAAGTGATTTATTACAACTGCTTTCGTTATGTGTCAGTCTTCGGGTCTTGAATCTCTCTGGAACTGGAATTTGCATCGATAAGCTGTGGGCTTCGCTCATTTATGGTGGTTTGCAATTGGAAATATTGAAGTTCGTTAGTTTTTTTTTTTTTATGTTTTTGGCAGAAGTATTATTTTTGTTGGAAAACTAACCGTGAATACGACCTTTCTGCTACTGTCATTTTTTGAAAACCTTCATCAAAATATGATTTTCTTCAACGTTTCGTACTTCACTCTTTTCCATAGTCGCGCATTCTTTATCCCATATTTTATTTAAGAAATGAAACATTGTGGATCCTTTGTTTTACGTCATCTAGTTCCAGATTAGCGGGTTGCCAAGCAGGTCGTCGTAACAAAGAAAGTGCACAACAAATGAAAGAATATTTTTCTACTGCTGTAGCATTGAAAGAACTTGATTTTTCGAATACTATATTAAATGCTGATATTTTAAAGGTAATTCTTAAATTATTCTATCACTGTCATCAGCTGATAGTTGCAAAAGATGGTATGTGTGGAAAAGTTATGAATACAGTAGAACAGGAACGTGCTTTGGCATCGGTAATTTTTTATATATGAAGCTATTTTAGGCTTTGCTTCTTGGACTTGCAAGTAATGAGCAGCTGAAACCATTCACGCTATCTTTGAATGGTATTTGTGACAAGTAAGTGTAATTATATTGATATTCAAATCAAAATTTTTCATGAAGTAGCATTGAAAGTACGTACTTGTACGTTTGTTATATACTGGTATGTATACTCACCGAATATAGCTCTCCATCCGATGAAGAATAATGTAGTTATTAACGCAGTATTCTTCCTTCTTTTTACAGTATGGGACATCTCACATACTACCCCAATTGTTACGTATTTTTCTTACTGGTAGCAATATCAGGTATTTTGTTGGATACTTCAATTCGGAGTGACATTTTTTTGGTGGCATATTTTATACATTATCTTGATTCTAAAGTTCAAATATTTATTCCCAAATGAGTTTCTTAGTAGGGATGAATAACTATCGCTGCTCTCATTCACCAGTACAAAAATAAAAGAGTCAATGCATGTAATCTTATCTTGATATCAATCTAACAAATCTAGCTAGAATCATTTTTATGAAACTACTGTAGGAATTCAGCGACTGTGATGGAGACGTGCCTTATTGAAGTGGATGTTTGTACTTTGTTTCTGAAGGACAATAATTTGGATTCAGAATTATTACCAATAATTTTGGCAGCTTCACAGATGCGTCATCTCACCAAATTGGATTTGAGTGGGGCGAATTTTCCAAACTGTAAACGAGGCGCAAAGAATACCTCAGTAGTGTCCAACATTCTTTTGGAAATTGTTAAACTTGTTGGCGAAGATGATTCGGTGAATTTTTATTGATTTCATGTAGTGTAGCATTGAAGTTTTTCAATTTTATTTCTTAGCAGGGATAGTTGGAAGTATTGCTTCATAAAATAAAATGAGAAAGTGAAGTTCTGACAATTTTGGGTCGTGTATATATCTTACACTTGTTCTGGAGACATGATTTATGAAATAATGACTTTTTGATTATTATCTTGTATGGCGAAGTAAATCGATTAAGTATAAAAAGGAGCTAAGTGGTACATGAATAATATAGTAATGGATACACAAAAAATTGATTTTAAAGAATGGGTCTATTATTTGTGCCGAATAAGAAATTCGCAACTGACTCATTCGCGATGAAGGAGAAGAACAAATTAAAATATGCTCTGGAAATTTCAGTAACTAGCGGTGGAAGTGTTAATGCGAATTGCAGTCTAAATGAAAACTGAAAACTTTGTTTTAGAGATTAAATGAATTATCTGTTGCGGATTGCCGACTGGGAACACATCTAAGTATACTGTTAAATTCACTTGGTGTTGTTTCTTCTTTGCACTACCTTGACATAAGTGGTAATTTTCAGAATATTCTATTTTGATACAGAAATCGCTTAATTTCAATATCATTTTGGAATCTGTGGGAACCATAATTATCGTGCTTCAGGTAATGAAATCGGCAATTTTGGAGCTCGTCTTTTAGCTAAAGCCTTACAAATTAATACTTCTTTAAAAACTGTGCTCATTGATAAGAATCAAATCACCGGTGATGGATATGTGGACATTGCACATTCGCTAATACTGTAAGTAAATTTTAATCGGGCATGGCAGATCTATCCTAACAGTTTTATTTCTTATCATTAGGTGAAAGGTGATCAATTAAACGAGAAACTTTCACTTCGAATTGTTGCGTAATTCCGTGCCCGTTGCTGCTGTAGTTTACGAAACAGACGATTTTCAAAAAGCTTTGTTCCATCACTTGGCACATCTACATGTTGTTCTTCTGATTTTATCTTCAGCAACTCAACTCTTCTTTCCATTCCGTTCCCTGTATTTGATGTAGCAGAATCGCTGAATCGAGCTGATCGTGCAAAAACTCTGGCTGCACTCGCTGAGGTACCATTCATTAAAAGTTTGTGTTTATAATAATGGTAACATTACTATCCATAAAATCTAATAGAATTTATGGGGATATAAATGCTTAATATTAGATTTTCATAAATTCTACTTCTATGCATTGAAAGCAGGGTCTCATGAACTTTTATGCAATGATCAAAAAGCAGCCATAAATATTTCAGATTGAATCATCTATAGAGAAAAATCGTGCAGGGCGTAGTCACTCTAAAAATCAGTTCATATGTTCTGTGATTGCTTTGAAACAGGTGGAAGATTAAATGATTTGATCTTTTGTTTTAAATCAATTTGTGAATTGTTCATTATTTGTGATTTTCAGGAAATTGATTTGTGTGATGCAGAAAACTCAAAAACTGGGTTTGAAGAACTGAAACGGTCTCTGAATGAAATAGACTTATCCGAAAAACTGGACGTCAAACTGGAACAAGTAGCTCATGACGTTGTGTCTCTTTTAGATGATGCTCTATTGAGTAATGTTAAGGTGTGTATTTCGCCTGGATCTTTGCTTCTGTTTTGCATGGTATTTCTCCCATGCTGATGGATTTTTTTTCTATTGAGCATAAATTTTTTTTTATTACTTTCAGCAAGCTTTACATCCGGTTATGAAAGCAGTTGGAAAAAAAGGTTTAAATGACTGTGATTTTGCTGTAAAAGGCAATTCGCTTGCTCATACAGCTTTAATGAACAATATCACTATCTATCTACGGTACGTTGACAGTAAAACTTGATTGACTAGATTTGGAAATTCCAAATTAATTTTTCTGTCTGGTAAAAGACAGAAGTTTTACATCTTTTAAAGCTACTCTATAAACATGTTTTAAAAGCTTCGAATGAGCTGAGAAAATGTGTGGTATTTTTTGACTGGTTTGGAATGCACTTCATTATTTTTATAAATGGTGGGTAACCTATACAGTGGGTATAACTAGTGAGATCTGTCGTTAATGAATATGAAATATGCTTTCATTTCAGTCAGTATCACTACATTAGTTAATTCCATTTCTTCAGTCAGTAGGATATTTCAGGAAAACGAGGTGGAAATTGATAAGTGAAAGTGTGCGAGGGATTGTAAATGATTGCTGCGTGCGGCGCAACAATATGGAAAAAAATGGCTTGGGGTTGCAAGACGGAGATGATGCTGCACCAAGGATTAATGTTTCAAACTTTACAAAGCTAGTCAATGTTAGGTAAGGTGTGTGCTGCGTTAACGCGTCTCCGACCAGTGTAGATTTTTCTCTAAAAATTTTATAAAATCAAAATAAAACAAAATAATCGTTGAAGCTGCGTGTTGTTTTTGTAATTTACATTTAGTTTCTTTTATTATTTCAGTTCACACCGTCCGAAATCAGTAATTTCGGAATTATCCAATGGTGAAATGGGGGATAAGGTGAATTTGGATGCTCCTCCTATGTCTTCTGCTTTGAATCATCCATCAAAATGTCGTCCCAGACCGATGAGAAATTTCAAAAGGATTAAGGTTGGTGATTGTAACGGTTTATCAGTCCTGGCCAAAATGAATTTGTAACAAATAATTTTTTTTTTAGCCTCAGATACTCTCGGAAGAAGCTCACCAGAGTTTTAGTGAAAGCGAAAATGGTGAGAATTCTGCTGTTTACGATACTGCAGCTAATGAATCGATTTGTTCACCTGGCGAGTCAGAGTTTGACGCCAATTCTTGCAACTTATCGATCAGTGATGAGAATCATTCAGGTTCACCGGTTGTCACTCGTAATTGTGTTACGATACCTTCTTCCGGAGAGAATTTCACAAGTACAACTTCTGGAGCAGTTCAGCCATCTATTGCACCTGTATCGCCATCATCCAATGCTTCAGCAGGAATAGCGCCACCCATTGTACCAAGACGGAACAAAGCAGTTGCGTCTTTGGTACCTCCTACTTTGCCACCCAAACCCGACCAGATTGTAACGATTCGTCCATTAAGTTGCACTGTAGATGGTGACAACAGATCAGGTCGTAAGTCTGTCGCTGATATGGCACGTTTGTTTTCATCCACCGATACTCCGTTTAGTCGTCGTTCATGAACCACTTTCTAAGAAATATCCTATTGCGTATCATTTTTTTCGGCATCCAATTTCTCATGTTTGTTAGTATATTCACTTATGTTGAATTCGTAGTCATTTTTTGAATGTTTTAACGATGATCATGTAAATATAGTAAATAATTTTTTGGGTTTGAATGCTGCAAATAATTTGAAAATTGCCTTAATGAGGAAATGGTAGTTAAAGCACCATTCTTCCTATTAAATGCTTCTGTATTTCTATCAGCAATTTCTTTCGTATATGTATTTGACAGTCATATTTTTAGTATGAGGTGAATTTTCGCTTTCTTCGGTCTTTTTTCCTTTTTACGACCATAATAAAAATTCTATTCGCGCAATATTTTCCAATGCATATCACTGTGCTTTATTGCATGCTGGTCGAAATAGGACGCGGAAGGAGCTGAATATATCTCTTGGATTGTTGATTTGATTGACTTACATGAGTAAGGTAAATCATTTATATTTTCAGAGGTTCATTTCGATCCACCTAATTTTATTGATTTTGTCCGGTTCATATATTTCAAGAATGAATATGGCGCTAAGTAATCCGAAAATATTTTGCAATGTTCTGATTTCATGCAGTATGAAAAGGGACCGGCATTGGAGACATTCTGATAAGAGCATGGAAAACTAGATTTATTCTATTGCGCGTTCTTATTATAGATGGATCGAAATAGCAAATTTTTGATAAAATATGGAGAGAAGGAATGTGGTGGCAGAAAATTGCTTTTAGTGCTAAATCATTGGTCAAGTGATTTTGAAGTAAATAGGTAAGATGGTGAATTGATTATTACAGAGTGAGGTGCTAATGGTTCCATAGCAGCGGAGTAGTTAATTTGATAAGAATCATGACATGTTCTGTGCTTGTTGTGCAACTTCGCCACCAATATCATTTTTATTCTCTTTTAGTTCTGTTTAATCATGATACAGGTAAACCATACTTGTCACTATCGTAATTTGCACTCATCTCTTCCAATTATCAGTGTGAGCAGTGTGGTAAATGTAGATAACGTTCGAGTTTCGTCTGGAGGAAATTTTGTTTTTGATGGGTCGTACTGTTTATGTTGCTTAGTTGATTTCTATCACATTAATATTACGAGTTTTGTTTCTTCATTGTGCTGAATAAGGAGATTATGTTAATCGATGGTTATAATGGTTTTACGGGATAGATCACTGTCGTGAAATTAATGTTGGTAAAATTAGAAATACAAGGTGGAATTGGTGACGAAGGAATTTGTTTTTTCGGTTCAAAGTGAATATATATGGACCAAATTTCGTTCTCTATATTGCTGCTGTATGACAAGAGTTTTTAAATGTCAAATAATTACGGTATTACGGTTTGCCTGAAGGTTTATGGAATGATTAAACTAAATGTTGAAATCATCTTTATCTCATATTTAACGGGATGTATTATTTTTTCCCGGTTTTGCCAGTGGATGCATGCAGTCTTGCTTTTGGTCTGTTTGGAGAGGGAGCGGATGAGTTTAGTCATTTGTTCAAATGAATGGTGAATTTTATACTCTTTCAGAGAAAGTTTCTGTGTGATAGAATTTGATCTTTCATCTGCATGGAAGTTAACAGTGGGTGTCACGCAGTTCTAAATGCACATTCTAAAATTAATCTTATGTGATCGTGCAGGAATTTGTTTCCATTTTTCAATTTTATGTCTATGAGTATTAATTGAAGGAATGGTGATTTGTTATCATTCATGTTGTACCTATCCAAAATTTTTTCCAGCTCAGTTCTTTTGTCCCGTCTCTGTCAGGTGCAATTGTCATTTCTTCTCGTTCTCTTAATCTGTATCGTGACCTTTACTACGCTGATCTTTTTTCCTTTGTTCGGTACTCCCTATTTATCTCATCCCTTTCATTTAATATTTGTTAATACAGTGTGGAATGATTTGATCTGTATCAAAGTTTATCCTGCATATGTTGTTTACTATGTTACACCATTTCATGTAAGCACTGTATTGGTAATTTCCTTTTAATGAGAAGTTAAATTTTTGCAGGAAAAATTATTTTTATAACGAATACCGCAATTTTGTGTCTATTTTAAAGGAAAAAAAAGAGGAGGAAATAAATTTAAAATGAAAGCGGTAGAAGTGCAAGATGAGGTGATTAATTGTCGAATTTGGAATAATGAATTGTAGTTGTTGTGGGCGAGTATAACATTCAAGTCAGTGGTCAGCCCTGGTGAGGTATTCTGACTTTGTTTCGAAACGACTGATCGGATGATTTTGGTTTGCTGCTTATTTGGCGATTTTGATGATTCCAGCTTCTTTAGATGCCTTTGTTAGTCGAGCACAGTGCAAGTACGCTTGTCTGAACTTTTTTCTCTGTCGCTTTCATCCCATTGAATACGGATGGGTCTGTATTGAGAGAACGAGCAGTGGAAGCGAGTGTGCTGATATACGGACGTGTCTTATCAGTAACAATTACTCGAAAGGTTCCCATGTACTTTGGTTTGTTACCAGCTTCCTCCCATCTCATCTTCTCTGTGGTTTACACCTTTTTCCTCTACTTTTTTTCCTGAAATCTTTATAAACTTATCGGTTTCTGCTTTTTTTTCTGTCCCTGCTTCAATTTAGGCTAAATGCATCTTTCCCTCGTCTTCCTGCGACTTGTGTATTCCGACTGGTATCATCTATGTTCTCCGCCTTTGGCTCTTTCTCTGCCTCCCTCTCTGTTTCTTCATTGTCTCACCAGAGAGTTTCAATTTTAGTCAGAAGTGCTGAAACCTGAAACGCGAAATGCAGGATGTTAGTGTTGCTGTTGTCATTACTTGTGCATCGTTTTTTAGGTCCTTTCCAGCTTCAACATTTAACCGCAGTTGAGTGTGCGGGAATTAAATTTCCATCAAGTGTGCTCATCTCGTTTGTTTCAACTCTTTACTCGCCCCATGTTTTTTCATCCAAAACAACACTTAAATGTCATTTCTTTGGTGAAGGGTATTTTTCCAGCCAAGATGAGAAAGAAGAAATGGAAGAAGTGAGCTTGATATTAGGGTTATGTGTATGGCTCATCAAATATATTTCTTCTTCTGTTAGCGTTTGTCCCACTGAGATGCGGGGGCCGCTACTTTGAAAAACTTAACTATCTAACAATGAATAATTGTCTAGAGGCTGAAGCACTAACATTTACTTACTTCATCCATTTTTTTAAATCTAAAGATGTTTGCGTAATGAAACTCTAAGGAAAAGAGAATATTAGGACAAGCGCATTGCGTTCATCTGTAATATTTTTGTTTTGTTTATTTCATTGCAATGTGCCTTATCTATTAAAAAACTGTATTGTCCAGAGTATTAGTTTTTTTCCGAAGTCATTTTCTTTCCCTAAAAAAACTATATAATTTTTGTGCTAGAGCTACACTGTTTATTAGAATTAATGTCTTAGAATCAGCCTGCTTCATATAAATGAAATATTGATTTGTGAAAAGTATTCGGTGGAATATTTGTATAGCAGTTGTTAGATTGAGATTAGAGTGAAGTTTTGATTTCTCTGTTATAGTTTTAGATGTTTTTCATCCAAAACAACACTTAAATGTCATTTGTTTGGTGAGGGTATTTTTCCAGCGAAAATGAGAAGGAAGAAATGAAAGAAGCGAGCTTGATATTAGGGTTATGGGTATGGCTCATCAACTTTATGTATCACGTTGAATTTTGAAAGACTCAACTATCTAACAATGAATAATTGTCTAGAGGTTGAAGCATTAACATTTACTTTATTTGAAGTTTAAGTCAGAGGAAATCCGGTAATATATGTTATGCGGTAATTCCGTAGAAATTCTTTTCACCTGTGGCTGGGTACTTATATGTGATTTTGTTTGTTCCAGGATTGGTCGTTCCAATTGATCCGAATTTATACATCTAAGCCTGGGAAAAAATTATTTTTGATTGAAAATAGTAAACCTACTACTGGATTCTGTAGGGGGCTATTATTGACAATAGCAGTTAAGGAGTGCGAGATCGTTGCTATCTCGGTCCAGATACGCTGCAGGGTTCGAGCGTGTGTGGACTTTGATTTTGGCTTGGAAGCCCGAAAAAATCTTGAAAATTTCGCCAGAAGAGCACACAGACGGTTCCTCACCGCCTTCCAGTCGAATTTCGCAATCGGTTTGTTTATTTATTTTTTCTTTATTGAAAACAAAAGGTTTGTTGCTAAAACATTGCTGCTGTTGGCTGATAGATGGGACTAGCTTCTGTTTTACTTTTCAGGTTTTGCGAGAGCTTTGTATTGCTCTGCTCTGTTCTGATCCTATTCCGCGTCCAGGCAGTACCCAGATCAAGCTTGACGTTAACGCAGAGCCTCCGTGGGACCCTGATCCGCTTTGTTGATTCCTAGGTATCGTAGTTTATCATTTAGTAATTACAAACGATGTGTAAAGAATTTATCATTTAGTAATTACAAACGATGAGTAAAGAATTTATCATTTAGTAGTTACAAACGATGTGTAAAGGAAAGCTTATTAGTTTAGTGGCATAAAACGGCACGGTAATCAGAAAACTACACGTTTCACCTGGTTCTCTCAATTATTTGGATGCCAATTTTCTGGTGTTACAGCCTTCTAAAATTTTGTTTTTCAACACTTTTGGATTTTGCCGAAGTGATTGTATATTGCAAAACACACAAAATTTCTTCGCGAGACTACGCTTACCAGATAGTTCACCCCTCAGTTTTGGCTTCACTTCCACCGGAAAAACCGTGTCACTGGACAGAAGTCGTTAAACATCGTACATTTTGTGTCCGTTTGTACAGGCCACCTTAATCATCAGGACCTACAAAGTATCTAAGTGCTATTTTCTATTATTTTGTATCTAAATACTATTTTCTTTTGTTTCATTTTTATAGTAGTTTTGTAACTCCCTGAGTTTTTTTGGCCTTTCGACCTGTGTGATTTTTTTTTTGATATGATCATATTTTTCAGTTTTACTTTTTTGGGCTATTGGCATGGCACCGGCACCTTCATTGGATATCTACGATAGTTACAGTGGTGGCGGACCTTATCGTTCTGCAAATGCAGTTGTGCGCGGTGATTTAGGAACTAGATGTGCTAGCGACTGTTCTGATGCTATTCGAAAGTTAGTGACTGCTAAAGTTGCCAAGGTAAATTTTCGATTTTCCCAGTGAATTTTAATTGCATGTTTTCTTTCTGATGGAGAAAGAAAATAAGCAAACTATCAGTTTTTTTTCCAAGCTAGCAAATCATAATTTATCGTATGATCCTGATGCTCCGCAGACGTTAAGGAAATTGTAAGACAAAATTAGGATGACCCTTAAGAACAAGTTGTACCGGGATAAACTATGGTCGCATTGTGATTAATATTTAGAGCCAAGTGAAAACAAATTTGGTTTATTATTCTTTTATTTGAGACAGTTGTTAGTCGTACAGCTCAATCTCATTTTGAAGTAGGACTTTTTGTTGTGGAGTTGATATAAGATTTTAGAACCAAGTAATGATGACAACATGTATTTGTGCTTACTAATTTGATTTTTGCATTTTCTTTGCATATTTACAGCATAAGTAATAAACCTGTTTGTAGGGTGACTATGATCCCTTTTTTGTGATGAATGTCGAACTGATCGATGACATCCTGAAGAGCTGGTTCGAGAAAATGCCAGATGTGAAACCTTATTATGCTTTGCGATGCAATCCTGACAATGTCTTGTTGAAACTGCTAACTCGAAATGCCGATATGGGTTTATGTTGCAGCAATCGATATGAAGTTGAGATGGTTCGCTTTATCTTAATTCAGTTTCAAATTAGAAAGTGATAGTAGTATAGATGAATAGCAGATTTCGATCAGTGAGCTATTGTCGTGCTTATGAACGTTTTCTTCTGAAGTGAAATGAGAGGTAAGTGTAGTAGTGATTAAAGGTATTCAAGTGACAACACTTTTAAAACCACAGCAAAACTTCATCATTACTTCAGGCATTGAAAATGGTTAGTGTGGATCGAATCATTTATGGGAATCCATTGTGGACACGTGGCAGTATTTGTCATGCTAAGGAATGTGGCATCCAAACAGTTATAATTGAAACGGAGCATGATTTCAAGCGTTTTGCAACGTATTATCCTGAAGCAAAAATAATTTTACGTGTAACGATGGATCGTAAGGTCGTAAACGATCCTCTTACCGAGGACAACTTTGATCTGGAGAAAGCTGCTGATTTACTTCATGCTATGAAAGATTCATCTGCAAAGATAATAGGTGTTAGGTACTCAAATCATTTTCGTGATTTGTTCTTCGAACTGGTTGACACTGGCGTTTTTTTTTCGTTTCATAAATAGGTAAAACAGATGTTTAAGTACTGTGAAACAGTCATTTTAACTTAGCTGCATTCCTTTTGATTTCATGTTTTAAAAATGTTTCTTTGATGAGAAGTTGTTTCAGCCTTTCTATACGCTCAATCTCTGTTACATCAACGATATATTTGTATGCAGTTGCGCAGTGTCGGCGGTTGTTTGACATTGGGCTTGAACTAGGCTATAATATGGATGTTTTGGATGTAGGTGATGGATTTCCTAGCATATCTGCTATTGGTGGCTTATCATTTGATCAGATTGCTAAATCGTTGCATGCTGCCTTTGCACTTTTTTTCCCATCAAAGCTTTTCAAAGATTTGAAAATAATCGCTGAACCGGGTCCTTACTTTGCTGCGTCCGCTTTTTCTCTGGTTACTCGTATCGTCGATAAACGTTTAATTGATGGAAGCTTTCTGACTAATGACGGTAAGTTGTGTGACGGCTAAGCAAGAATAAAATACAAAGTATTTGGTTTTATCGGTTTTTTTGCAATAGAAAAAGAATGAAACTTGGTTTCATATTTTCGTGTTTTTTTTTTTCTTAGAATAGAACTAACTGTGTCTGGAAAAAATGAGAGCTTCTCTGTCAGTAAATGAATGGGTAAAATGAATTGGAATTGAAAGTATAGTTTTAAATCGTAGAATTTGTAGAATCAGATGCTGGTACAGTCGGTTACGTTTATCAAATAAATGATGGATTTTATGGTGCATTTAACTGCAAACTTTTGACTCATCGTAGTCCTATCTGTTCTCCACTAATGATTTTCGGCAAGAAAATGCACACATATGCCGCAGTCATTGGTCCTGAACCGTGTGATACAGATGTCGTTTTAGCGCTGACAAGACTTCCACCTTTACAGGTCTTATATTAATTTTAATTATAAATCTTGAGTGTTGCACTAATGCAAAAATATCCATTCGTTAGTAGAATTGATAGTGGAATGGATGGCTTTTTCAATTTCTCATATCTATGTATATTCTATTTGTTTCCAAAACCTTTTGTTATCAGAAATTGGAAGTAATTTTAGGTGGGTGACTGGCTGATTTGGCATGATATGGGAGCCTACACGATTGGTAACCGTGACACGTCTGAACAGAATAACCCTCCATTGGTTATTCAGTACTATTACGAAGACGAGAAAACAAAGTAAATTTATTTCATCTGTGCTTACACTAAAATTGCTGAAGCTTTTAGTCTGTTATCAATGGCACGTAAAGCAGACGACACACTGACTCTGACTGTGTTAGATCTGATTGCTTTAATAGAAATATTACAGGCGAGTTAAATTCAGCAAACAGCTCGTTAACTATGCGGTTATTTAACTGCTGTTTTTTCAGTTTTCATTATGCTTGTTATGATTACGGTAGTATTTTCAGGGCTCTTTTTCCGGATGGAAAAACTCAACCATTCGAAAATACACCGATGCAACTAATATCGTAATGCTTGAGTTGCTTCATGCTTTGAGTTGGAATGATTTGTTGAGGGGTGAACTTATATGGAAAATGTTGTTATTGAAATAAAACTGTTACTTTCGTTTGAAAGCGTTTACAGATATCGTCGATATTTAAATTTGTATCACTCATTTACGTTATTTAAAGCAATTGGATTTATATGTTTATGGATAATTCAATGTTTTTTCTCCATTAATTATCATTGTTTTGGTCCCCATTCAAATATATGACCTTAAATGACTTGCATTTTCTACCGGATTTCCATTTTTCCTTCATTTTATCACTAAACTTTTTTCATTATAGCATAAGTCAAAATCCCTTGCTATTGGACTCTATCAAGTTTTTATTACGTGATTTGATGAATAAGGAGTTACCCGATAATTCATAAAGATTGTGCAGTGTAATCCTTTGGTTCTTATGTTTTGCCGGGGTCAATTTCTCTACGCCAAAAGGTTTATGGTTTCCGCTTTTTTTGTCATCTTTAAAATATAATTTGGGAAATGTCCATGTTGAAAAATAAGTACTTATGAAGCTAAAAAAGCATCTTCAATGAAATAGAAAAGCTTTTTTATGTTGGGATATTTTTACAGCCTGTCAACTTTTTTACTGAAATCATGTCTTCCAGCGGTAGATTCATCTCTATGGGAACTGTTAAAGGTAGCAAAATTGATGAAAGTGGGATTAATCGTCTGTAACAGCCTACCAAGTAAAAAATAGATGTTTTAGCGTACAATGATTACTGGAAACAACACGGCTTAAGCTATAACAACTCAAATACTTGAATTATATAATATTGGTATTTTGTGAAATGTCCTGCGGCGAAATCAGATTGACATATCTTGGTTACTTATGCACGACATCATTCCATCAGGTGTGCATATATTCCGTGCTTACCTGGTATCTGCAAAATGAAAGTTGCTTATGCAGCGGAATTTTTTTTTATGCCGATAAATTTATCGAATAGAAAAATGGTAAATTTCATATTCAAATATTTTCTCCACAACAGTAACCCTCTATATATGTGAATTATAAACACTGATAACTGATAAACTTGGCAGAGAGTGTCGAAATCCATGAATACTCAACTACAAACACAAACTGCTAATGTTCCCTGCAAAAATTAGGACCTCTTTTTCAACGCTGATAACAAGACAGTGTCTCATCCACTTTCGCGGGAGAATCAAAGCAGATTTAAGTAAATGGCCAGGCCAAAACACCGATGTAAGGCTCATCTGTGTCTATCGACCAGGTCGTTTGAAAGAACACTACTAAATTGATTTGAAAAAAATGAACGTACGAATTTGACTGATGCACTATGCGGTCTGTTTCCTTGACATCTTTCTTGAAAATCATTTTCATCCATAAGTGTCGGGCTACATACTTCAATCGTACCGGTGTGACCTTTTAGTGCAAGATCAAAAATTGGTGGTATGCAATTCGACAGAAAAGATAAATAAAAGGACGGGCTCAAAGCAAAACACTGCAAAAGCAAGGAAAAAGTAACAATAGGTTTTTTTCGTGCAACTAAATACCGAAGGAATTCTGTTTATGATTCCATCATCCAACAAAGTCAACTTTTTTATTTGGTTTCTACCTTTGTTAGCAACTAAAGTAAATCAAAAAATAAAAAATGATTTGTTCTGAGTATGCTGAACGAGCAACCAACTCAATGTTTCTCTTTTCAAACCTACAAAAATATAAATTCATTTTTTTTAAATTTGCTAACTTGTTCAAACTACAAATAGAATAACATTACCGTTATCTTATCAAGACCATCTCCGTCATCGATCTTGATTCCTCCAAGGCAGAACAAAATACTATCAAACTGTTGTAACAAACGACTAGCGAATACATCAATAGCCATAAGATAATCGAAAGTTTTAAAGTGTTGAACAGGTTGCTACAAGTAATTAACAAAATTAAGTTATTGAAAAGTTATTATTCACTCATTATATGCTCTCGTTGCTAAATTGCGTGTTGAATGAAAAGCATGCATGATATGTATGCGCAAATATTATTATATTTGTAAAACGGTAAACATTAAAATTATGATATACTGTGATCGTCAAATTCTACTAGAGTTTTTGTTCATTTTTTGATCGTACTACGGTGAAGTAAAAGAATGACCAAACTAAGAGTTTTCAACCGATTACTAGCATAGAATTAATTGGAAGCGATGTTCTACTTTGATATGACAGTATATCAATAACACAAATGGATAACCTCGATGCTTGAAGACGTAGAGAAACAGTTTTCGTCGAAAGAATTATACGAAGTTAAATAAGTGAAATGAATTGAGCGTTTTTCACAAAATGATGCTAAAAACCACGGAACATAAAGCATTGCATAAAGTTTGATCTCCAGTATCGCTCGAACATCAGCCTTATCTTTAGTATCAAACACACTTGCTAAAAATTCATTTTCTTAAAATTGGTACAAGAATATTTTTTCTCTATGAAAATGTTAACATATCTTACAATGACCGATTTTGCTGCAGTGCACGAAACAGCAGATCTAAGAAATTCGAAGCTGTACCCAAACACTCTATTATTCAGTTATCGGACACATTAAATTAATTCCATTGATAACATGACGTCGAAATCATTTTAAAATCTATTAACTAGTGACATCAGATATTTTACGACCAAATAAAAAGCCAATTATAGAACAGAAACCTTCCGACATATCGGGGATGTTGATGTAAACAATATGACTCGGCGATACATCAATTATTTCCTTAATGTCCACATCCTTCGAGTTGAACGATCGATTCCCGATCTTAAAGTTTTCTCCCTGCAGAGATTCCGGCAGATATCTTTTCTGAAAGCATTACATACGAAGAGAATCGTCTGGCATTCAATACAAAAAAAAATTCGTCAGATATATACCTGGAAGGATAAAGTACAATTCCTTCAAATAAGTCATTTTTAAGGTGACCATATAAACTAACTTTATCCTCGATTAATCTGCTAAAGCTCTTCAAGGCGAAATCAGTGCCATAAATAAGGATTTTATGTGTACTAGCTCCACCAATTTCATTCCACTGATTCCCATTTTTTACGACCATTTCACGTATTCCTTAAATGCAGAAGCACAACGCTTAGCAAAGTTGAATGAAAAAATTTTAATAAATTTTTTAATTATTAAAATAAAAAAAAATAATTTTTAATTTAAATACATAATTTGAACCTTCTGAGTGCAAAATTTTAGCTTTCCAAAGCAATTCACGTTCGGCTTTCACCGATGACATAGTCGGTGGAGACATACTGACTTCATCACTTGAAGTCTCATGTATTTTATGCTGAAATTATTGTTAAGCAAAAAGCCATTATGTTAATTTTTTTAAACAGTACAGTTCAAATTGCAGTTGCTACTGAATGTTTACCAACTACAAGTAGTAGAAAAAATATATTGCGAAATTAAAAAATATTTATATGCAATGTTCATGAAATTAAAATATACCTTGGAAATAAGTTGAATTAAGGAGAAAGAACAATCGCACTGACCTCCAATATTATAAACTTGGCCAATTCGACCCTTTTTTAAGACAGTTTCGATGCCAACTACAGCATCCTGGATGTGTAACAGACCAACAGTTCCACTTTCCTTATTATCTTTAAACAAATGATGGTATAAAATGATAGATCTGTAGAAAACTTATATTCATAAATAAGCAGTCAAGAAATGAATTTCAAATCGTGTGCGGAACAGGTGAAATAAGAGCAGAGAGACGTTAAAAGCCTGATAAGCTAATAAAATTGATAACGGGTACCACAAACTTCATGAACTATAATGACCAAATGCTTACCACCATCAGCATTTGCTGAATATTTGCAAGCAAAGATATCGATTTTTTTACCTTGTTCTAAATAAAATAATGAATTATCATTCATAGCTCCACCATAGACAACTGCTGATAATCGCACTGTAAGAGCAGGTATGCGATAACTAGTTAGATAGGAATGAAGCATCACTTCACATGCACTAATCGCTGCTCCCTTGAGTGAACATGGTTTTGTAGCTGTAGTCTCGGATTTTAACGCTTGATTACCGTATACCTGAACACAAAATTTTTTAATTCAAAGCATAGAAAACTCAATACTTACTCTAAAAAATGACAAATTTACATTTTACATGCTTTTTTGGTTTACCACGATTAAATCACCTATAATTCGAGATCAAAGAATGCCAGCTGCACAGCAAAATAAAATATGGAAAGTCATTTGAAACACTATGGATAGATGCTCACTTCTTCTGAACTGACTAAAAGGAATTTCGTCAATTTCCCATAGCATCGGAGAACTTCCAGAAATTGTGTCAGACAGGATAATGTTTTGCGGAAACATTCTAAATGATCTTGCTTCGCAGCAACAGCATTTACGTCATCACTCCAAATGTTGTACAATACAATATTGATCTGTAACAAAAATCTAAGAAATCTGTACAAACTGTAAAATCTGCAGAATTTATCTTCTCAATATTTCGGCAGATTTCTACGATAATTTTTTCATCAGAACATATATGGAACAAATAAACAAAGGCTTCATAACTTCCCAATATCATATAAAATTTTTTTCAATAATTTTA
This sequence comes from Madathamugadia hiepei, assembly GCA_013365335.1. Classification (NCBI taxonomy): domain Eukaryota; kingdom Metazoa; phylum Nematoda; class Chromadorea; order Rhabditida; family Onchocercidae; genus Madathamugadia; species Madathamugadia hiepei. Next base: position 26,168 of record JABVXS010000611.1, read on the forward strand.
TTCAAAACAATAACAACATGACTGATTTATCAAATTCCAAATTTCCTCAAACAATTAATATTTTCAAAGACTTAAAAAGTGGGACAAATGTGCAAAAGTTAAAGAATATGTACAAGTATCTATGTTCTGTAAGGAATCCGAATAACATTATCTGATCGTTCTGATAATAGAAAATTGAAATGAAGCAGTCCAAATCTTACTTTACGTTTATTTGACTTGTATATATAAGTGAGGGATAAACTAAGATGTAAGTAATAAGAACTACTGCAATAAAATGATTTTACCTTTCTTTCTTCCAATATTTTCTTCACCAATTCGCTATTACTGCCACTGCCAACAATAATAAAGCATTGCTGTGGATAACTTCTAAATTTCTTCAAAATTTCATTCGTATACGTCGTGTTAGATGATAAATCCAGGATGGTAAGTTTAATATTCGAATATTTATTCAACAAATATTCCGCAATGTGTAAACCAATATAGCTAAGACCGCCAACAATTAAATAATTTAACTCATCAGCCATCAAGATAATATCCTGAAAAAAAATTTTTCATTGAAAGCATTAGATGAAATTAAAATTTTTCGACAATTCCTTCTGGAAATTTAAAACATTTAGACTTTGTTTTTCGAAATTTAAGACATTTAGTTTATTAGCTGTAGCAGTAGCAGTAATAGTAACAACAATAAATAGTAATCAGAACTTATTACTGCGGATTGATAGTGTAACGGATTAATCTGCATGTCGAGAGATTGATACGACACACATACAAGGATTCATATTCCCAGATATGTTATTA